>JBCEWB010653322.1:0-17580 GCA_039654565.1 Peronia peronii
CCCCCCCCCCCCCCCCCCCCCCCCCCCCCCAAGCACAAATTACTCTGGTCTGTCTCAGCTTTTTTTTTTCCTACGCACCAAAAAAAAAAAAAAAAGAAGAAGAAGATGAAGTGGCCGGTAAAGATCAGACGTGGTGATAACGCACATTTGAAGGTGGGTGACGCCAACTTGTGAAACTGGCAGTAAAGTTTGGTAAGTAACATGAACGATCTTCTTGGCTGGGAAATGTTAATTTAAAAAGGCTTATTCGATTTATCTAGTTTTGAGCTGAGAATTCAAAGACGGAGAGGATGTGCAATGGCTCAAAATAGAAACTACAATCGTGAAGGACGTCACTTGTCTAGACGTCGTTGCTGAGTCAAGATCATGGGGAAATCCCAAAAGCCTATTTGCCGGAAAGCCCGTTCTTTTGCAGACAATTCTTGGTCTGGGTATGAGATGAGACGTCACGAATGTATCCTTCCGAATAGAAATCACCAATGTCTCGGGAAATCCCATCTAGACCCGTCCTTGGCCTTGCCTAGGCCGTAAGTTTGCCTCACTTCTTTTTTTTTTTTTTATCCTGTTACAGTGATTGGGGAATTTATGACTAAAATCATTTGCTATGAGCCTATTGAACCTAGATGCCCTCTAAATAATAATAGTAGTCAGTAGTATTAATGATTTAATGACGTAGGAAAACGCCGGACGTACTTCCGTGTCGGATCTTTTTCCGAAATCTTGTGTTCTACTATTATCTCTCCAGTGCTAGAAAAGCGCTAAATTGCTTTACTAAATTCTGTTTCTTTTTTCTTTTTCCTCGACATGGCTCTACCGACTTTGCAGTCTGACCTGTTATTACGCCTGGTCTCTTGATTTTTTTTATATTTAATAAAGAATGTAAGGACAAACCAGGCCATTTTTCTGCATTGATGACACATAGCAGGATACAGTTGTTCACCACGTTTTCACAAAACGGAAGCTATCAAAGACAATAAGAACAATAAGAATAATAAAAGGACACTAACTTGAGATCATGGATCACGCCCATGCTAAATATCGAAGCGTGGTGGATACTGATCACCCATTTGTCATAAGACCTGGTCTTATAGCTAAACACGCGATAGTCCTTGGCCTCGCGTAGAAGATAAAATGTCAGGAATTGAGACTTCAGACCTGTCAGCTTGACAAGAACGCCCGAAACCTAAATCAGCTTCGGCGGACATCAATACCGAATGACCTTCACAAGCGGAGGTTATCTGAAAAAAAAAAAAAAAAGCGATCCTCTCTAATCTTATTACAATGGGATTTTTCTCAATAATTGTTTCATTCCCCAGAAATGAAACAATAGAAGGTGTTTGCAGGAATAATATATCCATATCTATTTTTATTAACTTGAGAAAAAAATATGTGTCCCTTTTATTCTGTGAATTTAAAAATGAAACTGCATTATTTAGTCTTATTAAATTAGAAATAAAATGTGCATAACTCTTATTAATTTGAAAATAAACTGTGTCCCATTTATTCATATTAAACTTGACAAGAAAAGGCTGCATATTAATTCTTGTAAATTTTGAAATAAAACACGCCTCATTCTCTTTCTCTTTTTTTTAAGTTGAAAATTAATTGTAAATTTTTTATTATCAGTATTATTTATTATGTTTTCAGATAAAATGTCACGTGTTTAGTCTGACTTATTTGATCTACAGCGGGCAAGATTTAATTCTATTACCTAAGCGAAGTTTATAGTGAATAAGTCTTTTTAAAGAAAATCACACTGTCAACAATAATTCCTTAACCATGGTGAAAAAGTATCCTCCCTTTCACATACAATTAAGGCCCAGAATTAGATTCGTTCCTTTCCCTGTTCTGAGGCCCTCGGAGGGACAAAGAGATCAACAACAATCAGTGACAGAACTGTCCAGAATAACGACTCGAACCGAAATGACAAGGCCTGTAGACTGCGCGCAGTCATTTTGGCCTGCTTGATTCTGGGAATTTTTCATTGCTGAACGGAGAATTGGAGCTGGTCTTGAAGAGGAAGAAAAAGTAAGATAGTGCAAATTGTGGTAGGGATTTATGAATTTTACACACAGTTTATGAAATGGGTTTGGCGGTTAGGAGTCATGGGTCCCTTGAAAGATACTCTTAGCATAAATACCTGCGCATCCATTGAATAGTGGCAAGCACCAAAATCAAGTCCAGTCTTTGCCCAGTCTTATTGTTAAATGCTGAATCGGGTGTGAACTCATTCGAAGACCAAGCAGTAAATCCAGGTTCGATCCAAGTTTCTGCCCACAATCATATTATGAAGAATATCCCTCCTCCCCCCCCCCTCTCCTCCCTCCCCCCCCCCCCTCCACACACACACAATCTCTTCTTACCCTCCACTAGCTTTATTCCATCCCGTTCATTGTCTTGCTCCATACCTCTTACTAATGGCATTCTATACTACTTCCTGGGCTGCCCCCTCCTTCACCTCCTCTATTTTCTCTCCTCTTCCATTGACTTATTGATCTGAAATCAAAGAGGTAGATTTAATCAAGAATTCGTCTACGCAGCGACAGCTCACAGGAGCAGTTGGTGAGATTACCAGCAGTCTCAGCTTGGCCTACGATGAATATAGACGCGTATTATTCACCAGTTCTACCGTTGTCGCTAATAGCACTTGAGTGTGTGAAAAAGTGTGCGCTGTAAAAAGAAATATTGATTATCGATATCGGCGTTGTGTTTTTTATTGATTTGTTTCTTCCACTGATATCAGTCAAATTGAATAACGGATCATTGACATTCATAAACATGTAGTGAGTCAGAGAGCTCATTCGTTACTGGTGACAAAAGCGAAATTTTCATAATTCATCTTCTGTTGTTGGCAAGGGTTCAGAAGAAATGAAATGACAGACTTACCTTGGTTGCACTTGAAAATGTAGTCTTTTTTTTTTTTTTCATTTTAACAGTATTTTTTTTTTAGTGCGGTGTTATTGAAAAATTTTCTCATAAATCATCCTTGTTGGTCAAAGTTCAGAAACATAACATCACTGTGATATGGCATTCGTTAATTTAATTCCTAGTTAATTTTTCCATCTGGATCTTGTTACACGACTGGGAAAAAGGAAGGGATTGAGAGAGGGCGCTGTGTGGCAATAAAGTACAGCTCATTCATATGAGCTGCTCACTGGTAGCCTGAGAAATGTAAGACTTATTCTTAAATATAATCTTAACGAGTTGTAGAAACATCTAATGTGAGACAAATTTTGCGGGTCTCATCTGGAGAAAATAAGAGTTGTACGTGAAACAAAAAATATTATCCTTTTGCAATAAAACAAGCCGCAGGTGGTATGAAAGATAATTATTAGTATAGGCTGAAGCAGAAGAGCTGCATTTGTACATTTTATTGTTGTGATTGTTGTTGTTTGCAGTGTCTGTTGGCAACGACATACGGAAATGGTAAAGTCCCACCATTAATTCTGCGTTAAAAGTAAGCCTACTACACGCTACATGTTATAATAAAGAATATACTTCAGTACGGTTTATTTACGCCTTTCAACCTCCTCTGGGACGGTTAAATCGGCGACCCAAAACACAGAATGTATTGCACGTCCTAGTGTCGTGCTTGTGAGTAATAATGTCGTATTTCTCGGCAAATGCACACGATGCATTTTTGACAATGCATTTCTGTTGTGTACCAATAGTGTCGACGAAGTAGTAAATTTATTAAAATATTGTAATGATGCCTGACTAGCTAGCTAATGGGGTGGCACTGGTTTTTTGAAAGAACAGATTATGCATAGGACACAGAAATTGTAAGTTTATCTGCTTCACTGAGCGCGGAAAAGTAGCAGTTGTAGATGGCATGATCTCATAGCTCTCCCTATAGGGCCATTAAGAAACGCTGTCGTTCATAAAAGAAAGAAAGAAAAGAAGAAAAACGTTTCGCAGCAAATGTGCCTTGGCATACATTTTCATTATATGTCAATATTCTGAATGATACTTTGAGGCAGTATCAGTATCAAGTTAGGCAATGTTTTTTGGAGACCTAGAGCTATGGACCATTGATACCAACAAAGCTTGGACTTCACTCACTTTCTGAAATTAGATCAATACATGGCGCAACTAATAGAATCTAAACTCGTTTGTCATTACAATCTCGGCCGTGATTTTAGTGTTCAGAAATAAACAACTTGAAGATTTTGCACAGGGCTCATGGAAGTCTCCGGGGCTTGATGGGTCAGCTGAGTTGTGAGGCGCCGATTGTCTGCTTGCGTTAAGAAGCTTTGATATAGCGATGGTTGGCTGGAGCACAGATCAGAACGGTTGTATTACCGTTTTGATTTTGTTATGCACAAAAAAGGAGCGGTTATGGATGACACCCGTTTGCATAATGATATGGTGGTGTATGTACGAGATGTCAATGCGCCTGTGTTTTGCTGAGTGCATATATGTGTTTTCACAAACACCATAATTATTTTACATGGCTCAACTTTGAACCACAACGAATCAGGGATTTGGCTAAATGAATATTTATTTGACAGATTTATCAGAGGGTTGTTCAGAAAGACTATTATCAGCTCATGCGGATTCCGCACTACAATCTATGTGAGATAACCATTCGCAGGAGGTCGAAAAGCGAAATAAACACTGTACAATCTATAGCACCAACAGTGGCCATTGCCTGCTTGGGTATAACAATAATATTGTCGAGATATGATGGGGCAGGATCAGGGCAATTCGCATGACCACCGCTAATAGTGCAATTAGAGAGCAATCTTTTCAGTAATTGCTCGTTAAGCTGAACAGATGAATGATTTAATGATCAATTTATGATAGCTAGAGCTTGTCACTGTTAACTAGTCTTGCTAGTCACATGGATGGGAACCTACATAGTAATCACAGAAATAGATAGCAGCCATGTATACAGATCGAACGCTACAAATAGGAGAAAACTCTTCAAGGGAGCGAGATCTTTCTTCTTCTCTTTTTCTTATGCAACTTCAACATATGCTGATTTAGTTTCAGATTCAGGTTTCTGTCCACTCATAGCTTTAGGTATTGCAGGGAAGTATAAGCAAGATGATACATATATAGGTATCTGTGTATCTGTGGGCCGCAAGGCGGGTAGCCTGGAAGGGGGGGGGGGACATGTTATGAGCTCTGAGTGTGTTTACCACGGAGTCGCTTCAGTCTTTTTATGGCTTGCTAGCCAGAATATTTAATGAATCTGGTGTTGTACTGAGGGAAGCTGACAAGGAGGCATCCACATACGGTGACCAAACCATTCGATTTTCTAGTATTTGATGTATCGAAGGATTAGCGTTATTCCTATCATGTCTCTGATAACCTCTTTTTTGGATCTTTTTGTCCACTGCTGTTTTCAGACATCTCATTTTGCAGGTGGTGAGCAGCCTGCTTCTTAAGAACTGTTGTTATGGACGAAGTCAGGCATTCATATGTGAGTGTTGGTACAAAGATGGTACTGATAAACAATACACGTCATTGCTGCAACCATCCGAGGCAAGTAAAAAAAAAAAAAGAAAGAAAGAAAAAATGCCTCCTTGAAGTTTGCACCATTGAAGAAGCAGCATGATTCAGTTAGCAGTCCTCAGAGCTTTCAGAAGTGTATAAGTTGCCATCATTAAGTGAATTAAAATTTCGTTTTCTTTTCACCACAAAAAATCTCCAAAATAGTTTCAAACAACTGGGCACGCCTCATAAACTGAAGTGAAAGGTTCGCCATGTCTGCATGAAGGCAATACCCCAAACTAAGATTGGATGTGCAGGTTTTGTTTCAGTAAAGATCTATACTTCCTAGATCGACTTTTTTCCCCTTCATATTTTGTCCATATCTGTGTGCGTGAGTGAATGTGTGTATATGTGCGCATGTGTGTGTTCAGTCATTGCTAATATTAACATTTGGCGAACAAGAGTCGCCGTAGAACTTCGGAAGGTTAAGGTTGCGGAGATATTTTAGAGAGGACACATGCTGACACAACAGGGAGCCAAACACTGTTCAGCAACTGTAAAATTGTTCGGTTTCTTTCTGGATTTCCCCCTATCAATGTGAACAAAGTGACTAGACATTAGGGATTCTCTGTCCTACTTGTTCTGTTGCCTCAGCAACTTTTCGATACTACAGTTGTCCCTCTCTGATTTGTTTGGTTGTTTGAATTTATGCTCCAAGCTTTATGTTTAAAGTGGAAACACATTAACAGTACCTGTTGTCGGTGAAATATTTGGAGCTAGTTAGCAAGAAAGCACTACGATGCGCCTATTTTGTAAAGGGAGCGTCGTTTTATTGAATTTGGTTATGACATCAAATCTTCTGATGATTTTTATTTTGAACCCAGTTTTTTGCCCTGCAAATTATTGCATTTTTAAACTAAAGCTCGAAACATAAAAACAGTTATGTATTTTTTACGCAAAGGAATATATTTTTTATCCTTTAATTCTTTGTATCAACAATCAAGAGAACAGTGTTGTTGGTTTTGGGTCTCTAGAACAATTAATTGGATGTTTTGCACCAGATTTATGACAAAAGTTTAACAAAAGAACGGAATGATTTACGAAATATTTATATGTTATTATTCATCGTCTTAATGGAAATGATAATAACAATATTAATGGTAGTAATGGCAGAAACAACGACAGTCTTTCTTGGAACTTAAGCGCTGAACTTTAAATTTATGAATATTATTTTAAATGCATACATGAATTCTGATAGAATTTCTGCATTGAGCATTAGCACAGTATTGTTATTATTATTGTTATTATTGTTATTATTATTATTATTATTATTATTATTATTATTATTATTATATACTTTATCCAGCAGAATTTTGAAAATAGTCTCATCTCAAAACGAAAGTAAGATAAGCACATGTGACAACAAAAGACTAAATCTTCAATTGCTTCTGAGTTCTAGGATCCACGGGCAAGACGAGCCATCTCCTAGATAATTTCACCCACTATACATAAGATACCCCTAGTTTTTCTCCGTTGCCCCAAGTATCTGATAAATCTATCGAACTGTCAGACACGTAAAGATAACATGGCAGATGCCGATGTTTGGTTTCCCGGTAGGGAGTTTACCATCCATCCAACTGTCTGGCAGCGGCTGTAAAGTATAACTTGTGTCAGAAACTTGCTATGTATTTGAGGATGGGTTAGTCCATACTGGCGAATTCGCAAACAGAACGAATTCCTTTTTTCCGAAGCTCTTCCACCAGGGCAAATCAATTTTGTATAAATGTGACAGACTTCAGCTGATCTCTATGGGCGATATCATTCAACGCATTTTTGGCTAATTAAACATTCATCTTTTATTAATATAGTTTTGGTGGTAATGGTTCTATTAATATGCTAAATCCCTCACTTCAACTTATAAAAGCTGTCGAGTGAGGAATTCATGTGGACAATATTAAAATTCGGAAAGAAGTACGATACAATTTGATGCACAGTAACAAGGCACGCGGTTTTGGAATAACTAGGCCTGCTTCTTCGGTTCCATCATTTCATGGATACAAACTTCAAAAACTTCCCAGACACGATTTCGCCAATCATTCTATTTGCCTGGCATTTCCATATAGGTCTACAAGGCAAAGACCTTGGCCATTCTGACCCCGATATATCGATTTTTTTTCTGCCTCAAAGGATAAATGTTTGGCCATAATGCAGTCTGAGGGAGACTAGGTGAATACGGTAGAGATGGCTGGTGCAAACAAATCTATCATGTTGTGTCAGTCAAGTTACATACTCAAGATTGGCGAGTGTTTCAGGAGATAGTGAGCTGATAAAATCACATGCGATTCGAAAAACTTACCAATATAAGTTGGCTCTTTCTATTGAGAGCACTAACATTTCTCATCATGTCTCTCAATTGTGATTAAAAGTGCTAGAAAACAAGATTCATTATATTTCTCCATTAGCAGATTGATTATTTCAAAAAAGTGTTATTGTTATATCGACGACTGGAGGAATCAGAACTAGATCTATATATTATGCGTTACTGACTACTGTATACATGTAGTTACGCGAGTGCTTCTAAAAATAATATGCCTCTCATTATGCCAATATCCTCTAGAGATGGATGCGATAGCTGTGATGATTTTTGGATAAATAAAAGCAGTAAGGGATACAATTAATAAGATAATGAAGCATGCGGGTCTAAACGATATTTGATTTCCTACCGTGGCATCTAATTTTAGATTTTTTAAAATAGCCATTTGACATTTATCTGCACGGAGTTGCTGTCCAGACCTCTTATTAGTTTCTATTAAATTTTCCCTCTTTCTTTCTTTCTTTCCTTCTTTCTTGCTTTCTTTCCTCCGTTCTTTCTTTTTATCAAATATGGAGAAACATATTGTCATAGATTCTCTGAAAAAAAAAATTGTTATTCCAACCGTTGGGCTGACCGATTAGTGACTTCGCTGGTCTTGTACAATACACATAGCCAGTAAATGAGGGTGAGATTGCCTGCCCATGACGGCGTGTACTAACAAACATAACTATCCCATCACTATACTTCTATACCTGATTTAATCTTCACCAGTTTTCTTTGCCAAAGAGCTCTCATACGCACTGCACGTATTACACAGTGTAAAAATATAGTTGTGCGCTGAGGACAGGAATGCTAACAGGAGCCCTGACTATTCTAAACAGCATTTACTGAGACAACAAATGAACAAAGGAAACAAGGCAGAAAGCAAAACGAGAAACAGATCATCACTTCATCTGTGTGATATTACGAAAGGCTATGCTCATCAAACATCGGTAGATTCAGCCATGAAAGATAGTTAACCTAAAATATTGCCGCTGTAGCAACCGTGAATAATAGCGACTGCTTCAACCGTCTGCCCAGTTGAAAAAAAAAATGCTACAGTAGTTGCAGCAGTAGGACTAATGTAGACATAATTTGGCAATTCTTTTGACGAGTCTATCGATTGGCCGACATTATATCATAGAGCAGCTGTCTCTTTTGTCATCGTTTGTTCTGAGTGAAAAGTGTTGGACATATCCTCCCCCCCCCCCGAAAAAAAATGTCGGCTTTCTCTTTATAAGAACAGCCCCGGCAGCTTAATTTAAGCGAGTGTTCAATGCTATTCTTTTCATTTGAATAAAACCCTTCTCTAATTAATTTGAAGTAATTATTGTAAAGCTTCTTATCAGATGAATATTTTTCTCAGGATGGAGGACATCTCAGCTGAACTACACCAACGAACTGCAGTCGCCTTCTCACCTTCGTTCCCCCCCCCCCCCCCCCCCCCCGATTTTACTGAATTTTAATGCAACAGAAAGGTCAGCGATGGATTTTATTTATTTGTTTGTTTATTTATTTATTTATTTATTTATTTATTTATTTATTTATTATAAGCAAATTTGCCTGAGAGAGACTGTGTGACGTTCTCACGATTCATTCTATAAGCTCCTCAGATCTAACACTCCATTGAGAGCATCAGCTCCTGCATTGATGCTTTTCTCATCCCTAGTTTCTCCAAATCAGCTTAGTCTCAATCCGGATCTTATAAACGTGGTTAAAGGGCCACAGGGAAATATCATTAGGGCTTTTTTATTGTTGTAGTTTCTCCTGGATTAGGTGCATCGCTCTCTTATGCCTCCTTGCTGTATCTTGGCTTAGAAATAAACATACAAGTATGATTAGTTATGGTCTTTCGGAGTCTGATTGTCATGATCCCTGGGTTTTCTATCATTGAGCCAGAACTGAAAATACTATGTTCTGGACGGTGATTCTCGCCGAACTATCCATCTCAAGAGGTTATTGTATTTCGAAATTTCTCCCCGACCTATTCGAGACCTAACTCGAGGAAAAATTTCGGTGGCGATTGCACTAATTTGAAAAGAGATACAATGCCCATAGATCTTTTAATTACCCAAGATATGGACACTGTAGGTGGCCACGCAGTAGATCTATGTGTGCACTTGACTATGGAGTAAAAGCAAAACAATTCAAGAAAAGTTCGGCAAAGTCAGGCTACCGATAATTAACTAGTATCAGCTGTATCGTGGAAGAATTTTGGTGACTATATATTGAAAACAACTAGTCCTCTTTTTCTTTGGCTAGGAAAACATAACATACCACTTAACAGCCTATATTTTGACCGTGTTGTGTTGATGAAACTCTATGTGTTTGTAAGTGCACTACACTCTCTTTGTCAGAGTAAATCGCTTTGGTGGTCTCGCTATTTTTGTCTTGTGTGATCCTAACGAATTCTCTAGCCACTAGGAATGGTAGTAGTCAATTTGCCTGGTATTTTTTCTCAAACAACAAAAAGCCATAACTTTACTGCCAAATGATGTCCTCCATTCGTTACTGTGCTTTGTTTGGCACGCTCTGTTACCCTGGATCTTCTCCATTTCCCCCTCCCATCCCCAGAGGACCCTTTCCCTTTTTCGGTCTTCCTCGCTCACTCATTTCTCCTTGTCTGTCTATCTCCCCTTTCTTTCCTCTTTTCTGCATTTCCCTAATTTTTGTCTTTTTTGTCCTTTATTTCTTACTTCTAATTTTTATGAGACTCGCACGGTGTTTGAAAAACAAACACCCATGAATCGCTCTTTTTCTACTCAATCAGGCACTGCCGTTTTTGTATAGTTATTATTTTTTTTCTTTTTTTTATTACACCTTGGGCGATAATTAAGGGTCAAATGGTCAAACCAATGAGGGTTTGTTTTTTTTTTTACATGATTACATGTAGCACGGCATTGTCCTTGTATACCGACCAAAGAGAACCAGAGGAGACTGTCTTCTTCTGTATGAGTTGGCCCTTTATTTTACTATCTCCTGATGGTTTTTTTCTTTTAATGTTCCCTGGCCAGTAAAATAATGTAACGGACACAGTAAATGTCATAGACCGCTGGCAAATCAGAGATCAACGAGAGTCCATCTGTAAGCTAAATTAATAAAGTCTGTACTTCAGGGTCCTCCCATGAAACGATCTCATAATAAAGTCACTCTCATTATCATTTTACATTTAATTTGTTATCCTAATACTATGGCCAGTAATTTCCCAATAAGCATTGATACCTGCACGATGACGAGAAAAAAGGCTACTGAAAAATCAGTTTGATCAGGAAACAAAGTGAAAGAAAAATATGATGTGGACACAGCTTGTGAATGCAGTTTTCAAAGAGATGGTGTCCATCTGGGACTGAAGGGATCATTTTGGGGGGCCTGCCAAATAATCTTTATTACCTTTGGTTCCTATAACATGTGTCCTCTTGACGACTTTATCACTACAATAAAACTCTTTATGTTCAATGGCTGTTTCTACTGTATTACTTAGTGCTTAGCAGATGCTCATGGAAAAAAGATATGAGCATTGTATGAACTAATTATTTTTATTTACAACAACAACAACAACAACAAAAAGCTAATAGCATCAGCATTAAGCAGATAATTAAACTGAACATCTAGCTACAGCAACAATTTATATTTTTAGCCCTAGAAAATGGCAATTTAATGGTTTAGGAAAACGTAGAGAAAGTTTAACAATCGTCCATGGAATATAATTTACGTATTCTCATACATCACGGGAAAACTAATGTTCCCGATAAACGTCATACTCACAATCCACGGTCAAAGGAAACTTGAGAACCTTTGATAAAAATTGCATACTTACTTTCACAACATCACTAAAGAGGGAAGGTTCTAGAGTTGAGAGTAGTTAAAATAAGATTGCCTTCATAACTTCACAACATCTCAGAAGAGCCAAAATCCCACACACACTCGTAAACATTACTCCTGGTCATTGTAAACATGAGAACCGTGAGAGGAAAATAACAAACAAATCTCACACTATCATTGGAGAGCCAAGGTTAAAGATACACGCTGTACTTACTATGCCAGGCCATTTAAAAAAGCTTGAAAAAGGCGTGAGAATAGTCGAAAAGCCTCACAATACTGGTGAGCCAAGATTCCAGATTTGAGAACGAAGGAAATCTCAGAGTACCGCCCAAGGGCCCAAGTTCTACATGTGTGTCGAAGTCATTATTATAGATGAAAAGGTTTCCCCGAAAGACGCAGGCCATCATCATTCCCAAAAACAACACTTTCATAAAAACACCATCTTATATGGGCGGCTATCGGAATGGCTATATAACGAAGATATCCATCGCATGATTTATTCACAATTTAAAAAAAAAAAAAGCTGATGGGCTGTAATTATTATCCCAAACTAATGCTTGCTAACTTGACGGTTCGTATAAAAAATTAACAGATGAGTTATAAAAATCATTATCTCCGTACATGCAATGCTTCGGGGTGGATTTTATTTTTGTCATCTTTTTGCCATTTTTCACAGCAAAGAATCACTTTTTGTAAGGATGGGATAACGTTTTGTTTGTTTGTTTTTTGTGTTGTCTTTTTAAAACTCCTTTCATGTAATATTCACGCAGTATGTGCCCTGCGTTGTCCATACGCAATAATAACTGATATTTACATGGACAAGCTGTCATGAGACATACTGCACCTCGTGTTTTATGGTTGCTTTGAGCTACAGTTACTCTATTCATAAAAGCCTGAATGTTTTCTATTGTCCTGTCTCTCTCCCTCGCCTCCACTCCCCCGCCCCCCTCCCTGTCTATCTCTCTCTCTCTCCCTCCCTCTCTATCTATCAGTCTATCTGTGTATGTGTGTGTGTGTGTTACCATATAAAAGATATCCGTGCACTGAGACCACCATGCACATGCAGTGTGCATATCGAAAATGTGATCCCAAATTAGCATGTTATCTCTAGAATACATACGGTGAGTGATAATGCAAATAGTTCTAACTGATCAGATTTCTAAAAAGAAATTGTAGCTGTTTTAAAACTTCTCGTGCTTTTTTTAAAGGAAAAGATGAATGAATAGATCCCACAAGGTTAGTCTCGTAAATAGCAGGCACCAGGGAATTAAAAAAAAAAAACAAAAGAAAAAAATCGATGAAGTACCGAAAGTGATAATTCAGTATCTGATACTGCGAAAGGTTTCGGAGATATTCGGTTTAATAATTTTCGAGTTTTCATGCGATGATACTGAATAAACTGTCGGCGTTACTGAGTTATAATTTTAGAACTCTTCTGCAATGATACCGAATAAGGTTCGATGTTTAATTTGTTGTTGTTGTTGTTGTTGTTTTGTTGTTCTTGTTGTCATTGTTGTTGTTGTTTGTTTGTTTATTTATTTTTCAGTATGCCTTGACAGTACTCTTCTTATCTGCCGGTGAACGGAACAAGCCGCGTCGCACTAGTCTCACATATCCATCTCATCAATGGAGTGTTTTGTATTCCATCGTATCTGCGGCCTGCGATATTATGGACAATTACACACATGATTTCTGTAGTATCATGCATTCGTGAAGTTAGAGGCTGTAGCGAAACCGTCATGGTTTGCCAGAAAAAAATATTCAGAGGTTCTTATCTCTAAAGCGAACATTATGATGTGGAGTCTGGTTTGTTTATCTTATGCAGATGGAGATAAATATTGGAAAGGGAAATGAATGCACAGATAAGTTGTTTGTCTGTTCACTGTTTGTGTGTTACATTATTTATGGAACGGCGTAACTCAGATTTTTCCGAGAGAGAGAGAGAGAGAAAGAAACTTAGAGGACGGCAGATTGATGAGGAGAATGAGATGTCGAACAAGGGTGGAAAGGGAGAGACAGAGACACAAAGCATGAAGAAAGCAGTGATGACAGACAGCACGAAAATTAGCGGGTGTCAGAGAAAAGAGAAGGTAAGGATGCATGATACAGATAGCGAGGGAGACGTAAGCTAAGAATGATAAAGAGTTAGACTGGAAGCAAAGGTGAAAAAGAGGGGAAAGGGGACAAACAGAAAGAGAGCGCGAGAAAAAGAGGGAGTGGGAAACCATGTCCACTCAGAAGATAACACATTATTTTCTATATTTTGCTTGCAGATTTAGCTCCACTCATAGACATTACTTGTATAAGCTCTGCCTCCCTTCTCCCTTCTCCACACCCCGCCCTCCCTTTTCCACTTTTCCCCAGTCCCATTCCATATTCAGGTTACCTCATAGAATTTTGATGACACTGAACAGAAAACGCGACGGTCTTTGATCAGCTAAATTCGTTCCCTTTTTAGAAACGTAAATCTGTAATGTCTCTCTCTCTCTCGCCCTTGCTCTATCTCTCCGTCTTTCTCTGTCTGCTGTTCTTTCTCCGTATTTTTCACTTTCTCTCTTTTTCTTTCTTTTATTGGTATCCCCCTTTTTTATCTCTCCGGCTTCCCCTCTTATTCTTTCTATTTCTCCCCCTTTTTCTTTATTTCTCTCTCTCTTTCTCTCTCTCTCTTTTCTTCATTCATACAAACGCACTCACTTAAAGCAAAGAGTATTTTTTCATTGTATATATATTTCCATCTTGACTCTTACAAAGATCCTCTTAAACCTGTAGCAAAAGGGGAAAAAAGCCCAGCTAAAATGGTGAGGTCATTTTTAATATCCGGGGATCTCGCCAGAACTATCCTCCAGAGTATCAGTTGGCTGTAAACCGAGATGTAAGAGGCAAACAGACCAGCGAGCCAGAGGCTGGTGAAGCCAGGGTATGAAGGAACAGTAAAATCCCATTAAGGGAGTGGACAGGAAAAGATTCTGCAGACCCCCAGACACTCACATTCCTAGCCACGAAAGACCTTGCTAATAAATCATTATAAAAGCGCAGCAAGGAATACATTGGATATTTTATGTGTCTATTCTCTATGCATGTCTCCTAAATTCTTAACTATTTTTGATTTTGGACAGTGAATATGGCACTAAGGGGAAGAGCCAAGATCATCGCAGTAAGATAAATAATGGTGACTGTCCATTTGATTTGAAAATAGTGAGGCATTAAAATGTGGTGATGGTTCTCACGTTAGAGAAGTGAGTGGTTGCTGTTGGCGATTGATGAATTCCTTTGTTTTCTATGCTAATGTCATGTGAATCGAGCTTGCTTCTGTGGAAGATAAAGTATCGTCTCATCTTCTATATTACGTTTGTCTTATTTATCTTCCTTTCCTTTCCTCTGATATTATATTATGTTATTATATTATATTATAACATATCATCTTATCTATCTCATCTCACATCGCGATAACTTATCTTATCTTTTTATCTTTGTACTATTATTTTATCTTATCTAATCTAATATCATTTTATCTAACATCCTCCAATTTCTCCAGACACTTTCAAAATTTGATTTATTCAGGTATCCCCACCTATATATTTTCAGCGAATCTTAAGCAGAGCTCCTAAAAAAGTTTCTTTCTTTATTATTGCTGCTGAAGACACCTAATTTAGCAGGTTGATAGAGAACAATGTTGTGACCTGTGCGGAAAACAAGCGCTCTTCCTGTAATGGATTGTTGTTTGTGTTTGTATATTGGGGTTTTAACGACACATCAGCTCGATTACGGCTATATTGTGCCAAACACGGTTAGATATGTTTATACGTCAAGAAGAAGAGGGAAGAGACCGGGACAGAAGACAGGAGCAAGGAGAGAGAGAGGAGATGTCTCCCTTGGAATGTCGAGGATGGCATTCCATGGGAGACATCCCACCGATGGCGGGCTTACACCACCTGCAGATGGGAGCAGAGAACCTACTTATAAACCCCGGGCCCCGTGGGAGAGGACTGTTGTCCTTCGTGCTACCAATTATTACCATACGTTGGCAACGCGCTTGATTCCCATTACAGTTAAATTAACCATTTTTTTCACCTACTCAGACACATGTGATGAGACCATCTATTTCATGACTACATTCTTTAACACTAAAAATGTCAGAAGAAACTGCTGGATTGCCAATAGCTCTACAATGCTGTTTATTCATGTGGAAGAAACAACAGTTTAGGTCAGTTTCACCTCATTCATTCTTTTCTCCTCAAGAGACTGTCACACATAATTTTGGATTGCGCCGACTTCATAAAAGCTTACTTCTTTGGGTTTTTAGAAAGGGAGACCCCAAACTATCGTGGACCTCTTATGCCAAGTAGACCTATATTCTAGAATTTAAACCATCAACGTGGAAATATAATATTGTGAACATGCTGTGGGCCATGCGCTAAACACATATTTACTAATATATATATTTTTTTAATCAACTTCCCTTCACAATCTTTGATCGTCCAATTTATACGCATCCTTTGATAAACCTTTGAACTATTCCACCACACCAGGCGACATATGTACAGCTCTAGCCATAATCATATCGAATCGCCGCTAAATCCCAAACACATACAAACAAACATACAAAAGTCTGAAAAGGCAGGGATTTCCAACCGGTGGGCCTGGACCCCTTGGGGAGGGCGGGGAGGGAGGGATCGCAAAGCCTGGGCGGGGGAGGGGGGGGGGGGGTCGTGACGCCTTGATGGGGGGAGGGAATCGCTTAGCTTTGCTGGAGGTGGCTTAGGATAAAATTAATTTCAACTTATCAATTACAATTTTTTGTTTTGTTTTTACATATATTTTTTTGTAGTGTTTCTTCCCTTCTTTGTTATAGAAAATAAAATGTAATTGAAGCTGCTGATAGTAGGGGGTCTTGTGGGTTTCAAGCTTTTGGGTAGGGGGTGGCGAGTACAAAAACGTTGGGATCTGCTGGTCTAAGGCAATGTGAGATGAGAGCTTTGTTACAGTATTGTTAGTTATTTTTTAGAAGTAACTCAAATACAGAATATAATGAATGGGTCACTGAGCAAATGGATAACTTGACACCTCAAGGATTAAAAACCGCATTTTCTTCACCAGATCTATCTATTTCAAGAGCGAATACAAATGTGAAATCGTGATTTTCTTGGAACAGATCTTTCAGGAAAACGATATTATGTTAAAACTAATATGTTAATCACACCTTCAATTATTTCTTCTTTTTGTTGGGACAAGGGTTGGATGCTATCGACTACATAATGATCAAGTCGATTACTGAGATTACCACCGAGAATTCCAACCCATCGATTACCCAGTTGTTGTCTAATCTGATTATTTTATATATTGACAAAAATTTAATAACCGAAAAAAAAAAACACGAATATCTAGAATATGTTATATTTAAAAAAAGAAAAAATACAACCACAAAAATATATTATTATTTATGTATAGGTCTTTCACGGTACACTTTTCTTTCAGATTTCACAAAAAAAAAATTCTGGAACCGAAATATTGTAAAGTATGCATTGCTGATTTCGATAAGACTTGCCATAAATAATGTAAAAAAAAAATAAATAATAAAACATCTGGACGCCTAAATATGCTATGTAGAAGGCACTGTTTATCTGTATTTAAAAAAAAACAACTAACATTTTGTCCTTTGCTGTCTAACAGGACTACATTAGCTGAATTGGTAAGATGTGTCTTCGTAAGTTTCATGTTGCTATGGTCCAAAATTTTAATACTGGCGATACATGTATATTTTAGTCCCTTTTCATTCTGCTGGCATTGATTAATAACAAAAACATCTATAAAGAAGACATGTGAAATTAACAAAACAAAAACAAAGAAAAAAAGGGAGAAATCCTCACACCCCCCCCCCTTAAATTTTATCTACCTACCTACCTACCTACCTACCTACCTACCTACCTACCTACCTACCTACCTACCTACCTACCTATCTGTCTGTC
>JBCEWB010653433.1:0-17580 GCA_039654565.1 Peronia peronii
GATAGATAGATAGATAGATAGATAGATAGATAGATAGATAGATAGATAGATAGATAGATAGATAGATAGATGGTTAGATAGATAGATAGATAGATAGAACCTCCTTTTCTGTTGAAAAAAAAAATCACTACTCACAGTTGAGGAGTGTTTCACATAATTGAACAGAAGGGTGTTTTCCTTTCAATTGATTATCCTGCAGGTATGACCGTCCTCCTGTCTCAGACTGTGTTTATGACCATTCTGATGTCTTTGCTGCCCACTACCTCTGAAAATGTCCCATTGATACTCATCTACGTTTTCAGTTTGTTGGTCATCGCCGTGATTACTGTTCTCAGCAGTATCATTGCCGTCTACTGCCATCATAGAGACCAGGCAAGTCAATGATAAACAACAAAAGATTAGGGGAAGAGGAAGGGGGCGTTCTGGGTGAGTATTTAAAAAAAAGCATGATTAAAGATAGACCATTTTCACCTTTTCCATCGAATTCGGCAAGTTCAAATTGGAGGAAAACAGTAAAAAAAAAAAAATCGATTTTCTCAAACATTTGCCATGGCAACGCCGCCATCTTGGATTTTGGCGCCTCTAAAGTGGCTAATTTTAAAATCTATCTAGTCCACCAAACTTTAACCGAACCTGGTGAAACTTGGTGAACATTCTGTTCGATATAGTATCTAAAACCAAATTCTGGTTGACAGTAGGGCGGGACATCCGTTGAATGATCATCGCTCAAACACGTTAGAGTGGACATATCCACTTTTTAATACTATTTTTAATTTAATAAAAGGCAGCGCTTTTAAGAGAAAACATAATCCAAAATGGCATAGTTTTTTAAAAGCAAATATCATGTTTCAGAATACCCTCCCCCCTTCTCCCATCACAGTGCAGACAAACAAGGACAAAATGTTAAAACACGAACGTATTCAGCATAATTTTATAAACCAAGTGACTCTTTTGTTATCTGTCGTTCTTCGGTGGTGATATTTTCGGATATTTAAGTTTTGCCAGTATCAAATAATTAGTTCGTTTGTAACTATGACGACAAACTGAATCTGAATTAACATACATTGATGAGTCATACCGTCCAGGTCAAGCTACAACATAGGATGACCAGTAGTTAGATGGGAAAAAAAAACCTTATTATTATTGTTATTTATTTTTTAAATAAATAATTCTGGATAAAAAAACGAAAAAAAAAAAAACTTGTCACCGTATAATTATTATTGTTGTTATTATTCTTATTTAAATGAATAAATCTTGGCTATTTCCATTTTTTCTTTATTTTATTCTTTTATGTGCCATCATCATGTCATCATTGTTATGGATAAAATATTCAGCATATGACCCACAAACACCCCAAAACTCAAAATCAACATTCCATGAAGTCCTTGGACTTATGTACATAAGAGACTTAAACTGTTTCACCATGTCAGGCATATTAAAATGCTGACTCCTTTGTTACATATTTATCTGGCAAACTCTTGTGTAGGATGAAGTGTTTGAAATACAAAATGATATTCGGGCAATGTATTCCTCTGCGGGGAGTTTTGTCCTCATGGACGAAATAAATCTCTTAATATTTTAAAACTATAAATGGAGTTTTTTTCTTTTCAATGTTGATTTAGCCCAAACGTCAGAATTCTCAGAATCGTTTATGTGACTTTTCAGAAAACATTTTTACTTTGCTGGTGCCTTGTTGTGTGTATGTGTATGATCGACAATCGCGGATGATAATGTCCAACCTAGCTCTTCGTTTATCTGTGTACCCTTGTGTCTGATCTCAGGCCGAAATTAAATTGATATGCACAGGCGGTCACACTGAACACTCAGTGAAATCATCTGCACGATTTATTCTGGCCTACATTGCTGTATATCCTTTTCTGACTTTTCATTTTCATGGCCTTTGTAGCCCCTGCGAATAGGTTGCTTTGGTTCAGGCTTTTTGGGGTCATGGTTTCCTATTGATCTTTGTTGATGTTTTCTGAAGGAATTTATTGAATCCAAACACTATTTCTGAAGTGACAAGGATAACAGATATAAAAAAAAGAAGAAGAAGAAACAGATTACACAGAAACAGATTCGATAATTATTACATTGCCGTTTTAACAGGGTCTGTTAAGCCACCCTTTTGTGCTCTCAAAAAGTCTGTTTAACCAACTAAATTATTCTTCACTGATACGATAGCATTGATCTACCTATCCTTTTTTAATCAAACATGTGCACTGAAATGACAAGGTTAAACGAAAGAGTAAAAAGACAGTTATAAACTTTTGTAATTATGTGGTTACTCCTGAGCAGTGCTCTCTTAGCCCTGGTTATTACCATCTTCTTAACTCTGAAAGACCCAAAGCAGGTTTTAACATAAGATTATAGCACTGCCCAGAAGTACAGTTGAATCTTCATAACCACACTGGGAGATGTATGTGCGGACTGAGTACCTACCTGTCTTAACGGCCTGCCTCTAAAATTAATTTCTTAAATAAAATATACAGCTTGAAGTTTGTGGAAACTATTCCTAACAATATCAGGTGTCACTCGGATTTATAGAATGTTAAGTCCGTTTGACTGAGTGGTCGTTTTTAGCAGGCCAAACTGTAGGTTCCATTGTCAGACGTCGCCCCTCCCCTTCCCCCCCCCCCCCCGCCCACCTCCAACCGAATTACTGACCTATAAAATTGGTTAGTACAACCAACAAGATTCATGGAGTTTGTCACCAATTTCGTAAAAGGCATTTCGGTTTTGATTTAGCGGTCACCACCGTTCATCACCGTCATTGATAAGGTATTTGATTATCTTTTTCCAAATGAAGACTTTATTATTGTCCACTGCGTGGATAGTCCTATTATCTATAAAAAAGGATCATGCTTTTTTCGATAGTACAAAGTTAAACACAAATATTGTTTTCCTCATTCCGCACAGGAAAGAATCAGTGGCAAACGTAACAGAAACACCAGACAGATTCAAGACATCAGAGAAACGTCTGTTAGGCAGGACTGCCAGCAACCATCCACTGATTCGTATGCTAGCCTGGACCAAGATTCGATTAAAGCCAGTGCGATCAGGCAGAACAGCACTTGGTACATGTCCACTGTCGGCAACAAAAGCTGGCAACAAATTGGACAAATCATTGATAAAGTTTTTTGTGTTGTGTGTATACTTTCACTGCTAATTGTCACCATAGTATATTTCTCTTCCGTGCTTTCGTAACAGATCTATGACACCTTTAAATGTGCTTTGAAAATGCACGGATAAATATATTTTAAGTTAATTATTTCCTTTGCATGGACACCCCGTTCAGTAATGCTGACCATTGGCTTGTTTATAAAATGTTTAAGCTTTCTATGATTACGAGTATTTTATTAATCTCCTTTAATTATTTACACTATGCTGTATTTCTGCATTGGCTTACTTGAGCATGTTTCAGTTTTCTAGAGGTCACAAGTAATTTATTTAAGTCTCAATAATTATTATAATGCATTTTTATAGTGAACAAAAGAAAAAATAATTTGCTCCGTGATTATCATTAATATAGATGACTGCTATCATTATTATTCTTTCACCAGTAAGATTTTCTTTTCAGTGTGACCTGTGAAAGAACTGCAATAACAACGGTGAAGTTCAGTCCATCCCATGATTATCTAGTACCCGAAATTTCTTCTTTCACTGTATTTGATATTGCTATACTTTTTTCCGAAATGGATCTATCTTAAATCAGCCTCCATTGCCACAATTAAGCACTAAAGTTGATTGACACATTTTCCTTCCGGTCCCTCAAAATGGCTCATATTACCATGAAGTCAGGACTATCATCACACCATTCTTACTAGCCATTGTTTCTCAATTTGTTCGATGATTAGAAACGACTGCTAACACAAACCAAGCCATTGATCTGCACTGATGAGGCACAGTAGAAAGCAGAACTACATCCTGTTTTAGCAGACCGGAAGTTTATCATAGAAAAGTGTCGTAATTCCAGGACATGAGTCAGATGCATGCGGTGGCTAATATCTAATAGCGGTGGCTGCGGTACAAAGTATTGTCCTTGTTCAGACAAATCTGGGGAATCTACCTGACATTCTGAAATTTGATGCCAATAGGATGATATGGTACGAGTAAAGAGTGTTTGAAAGGTGAGTGTGTCACTACAGTTTATCGAATAAAAATGTTTATTGCTTTTTGTTGGTGTTGTTTCTTAATTGTCCAAATGGTCTCTAATTCGCAATATGATCGTGGCATATAAGATTATGTAGGTTACAGAACATTAATGGTTAAAAATTTGATTAAGAATGGAATCAGATGCAGCTATCTGGCAAAATTTAAAAACAAAAATAACTGAAAAAAGAAAACTGATTTTTCGACCCCCAAAATTTCATATGATCAAACTGGGCAGTCATGTAAAGCCATGACAATACTGCTCTTACAGCTGAAATGCTACGAATATATAAAACTAAAGCCTATCTAGAAAAGAAGGCAAGAATTTATGAAAGCAAAAATAATCCAGAGCACAGAGACAGGGGAAGAGGCCTTTAAGCTCATTTTTTTCTCAAAACCATACTTTTTTTTGCTATCTACTTTTTTTTTTGTTTATCGACCGATTAAGTCAGATTAAATCGACATAGGTCATTTCCACAACAACAGCAAAAAACGTATATACTGTTTGTAAGTTTTGAAGAAAACGATGTTTTTGTTATGAAAAATTTCACTAGATGGTATTTTCAAAAATTCTTAGGAAATCTCCCTTTGGACATGAAGAGCTGAAAATATGTAATTTTTACATACACCAGACAACAAGTTGACCAAGTTTCCTCAAGTATTTAGATTTAGCAGAGGAAAAAGATTTAAAACAAAGCATTTTAGAAAAGGCAAAATCTAATATGGTAGCGTTAACATGGCAATCATTTGAGAAAGTGTTTTTGTTCACTGTCTTTGTCTAATTTGAATATCGTGTATTCGATGGAAAACGTTAAAACAATAAAACAAAATATCACCTTCAGGACACCCCTCCTCCTCCGTTTCTCCTTAACAAAGAAACAGACGTTTTCACAGACAATAAAACTGAAGAGAATGCTGTAATTTCATGGAAACAACAACAGCAACAAAAACAGAACTATTAGTAATCAAATAAAGTCAGCAGATGGCAGGAGATTTTTATTTTTATATGCTGCAGATTTATTGATTTGTTCATTATTTATTTATTCACTTATTTATTTACTGTTTCTCTTTCTTCTTATTGTTTATTTATGTATTTAAATATTATTCATTTACCTATTTATTTATATTTTTTCATTTACCTGTATAATAATTCATGTTAATTATAAGTTTTATTTGAGTTATATTCTTTCTGTCGACTAAACTGCTTATTATAGTTAGAGGCTAGGAATATTTACTCATATTTTAAAGAAACAATCTTTGGGAAATACGCAAGCTAATATTATTCAAATATGTTAAACATCCGAAACTTCCGATGTGTGAGTTTGAAATTAAACAAAAACACACTTAACAATCCTTGACATGTTATTTTCTTCTTCAAATCAAGGGACATAATATCTCTTTACTTAGAAAGAAACAAAACCTCTCATTGATCTCCCTTTCGCTCTGATGTGTGCATGTCATTCACTGAATGCAAACTTTTTCTGGGTTATTGCAGGCTTTTTAAACTGGCTTCACGTGCTGACGTTGTGATTTGATTAGGATGTCCAGCAGTCATATCGGAACACAAAAAGAACCTTTCTCTACATTCTGTGCTTGTGATTTTATTTTGTCTGGGTATATGTGCCATTATTGAAATATGTGTGGAGAAAGACTAATACTGTTAGAGACAAAGCCATCTTCTTAAAATTAAAAAGGTATAAAATAAAAAATGGTTAGAGAAGAATACTGATTGCACGGAGAGAGATTTTTAGTCTAATGATGAGAGAAGACTAGAACCCGGGATGCGAGCAGGCCAATTATAACTAATCAGAATTTATAATATTTCTACTCTTAAGACTCACTTAAGACAAATTTGAGCGAGGAGATGGTGGTGGACAACACCTACAATGAAAGATTAAACGGCAAAATTGCCAGTGTCAGACCGCAATCCACAAACAGAGACACCTTGGCTCTCCTGGAAGATGTATTTGGACAAACATGAAAGGAGCAGAGGCTGCTCAAACAATAAGGAGGTAATATTGAAATTGCAGTCAAATCACTGTCATGCCGGAAGTTGCCAACTTTCTTGCAGAGGTCATTAAACATGAACGTAAAAGACATGTTCACCATCATCTGCAATGAAATTTGATTGACAAGAAATGACCAAGATCGTGGACTTGGTGATAAATTTATTCTTTCCGAAAAAGGCAATATCCAACTGCCACAACCACCGGACCATCAGTTTTATTTAAGGCATGCAAGTTAATACTGAAGATTAACTTGAACAGAACAACACCACAAGCAGGAGAAATCATTGCCGACGAATAAGCAGATCTCTTAGAACCACCATAGAACAGATTGTTAATCTCCGCATTCTTTGCGAAAAATACCTACAACAATCAAAATAAAGTTTGTAGTCACTGAATATATTATGAGTCTGGCATGACTCTATCCGGGCGATCATGAATTGGTTCATCATGGGAAAGAAGCTAAGTCAACAATTTACCATTAATCAGAAGTTAAGTGAAATATTATTATGTGTCCAATTTCTTCAGTAAATGTATGGACAGTATCCCCATTCATGCTACTTCATTGACATACATTTTCATTTCGTCATCTATTCAGCCAGGAAACAATGGAAATGCCGAAAAAAAAAAGAATCACTGTTTTTAAGTACATAATGACAATACGTTGTTGAAAATTGCTTATAATCGTAGGCTATACATCTATAACTAGCACACTGAAGTTGACATGTAATGGATGAAGATAGTATTACACTTTCTATTTTAATTTGTTTAAATTTGTCAGTTTAATAGAAAGAAGAGCTCACAAATAAGCGCCATCAAGGGTGGTCACATTAGGTGTGTCTTTTAAACAAAAGAAGCGTGCATGACACACACACACACACACACACACACACACACAGAGAGAGAGAGAGAGAGAGAGAGAGAGAGAGAGATCACCTTTGAAACTGCCGTCTTCCAAGTTATCAGCAGACTCATAAATTGCCTACCCCATCGACTAAAATTAGCATCTTCTAGGATTTTGAGAACTTCTGGTCAGGTATATAGTGAAGGTCTAAACAGAACAAAAGGGAGTGACGTGACTGTCGGAGCCAGCATTCTAGGATGTAAATGCGTGTTTTTTCTCTCTGGTGATAGACTCATGTATGTACCATTTTCAACAACTATTGGAATGGGTCACATAGCTTACGAGTTTCTTTTTCTGTGGACATTACAGTACAAAAAATAACTTTGTAAATTTTGACTAAGTTTAGACACTTTTTTCTATACAATTCAATTGTGGCTGCCGTGTCACAAATTGTACTTTATATAATTGGAAGATATTCTAGGAAAAATTCTCAAAAGCTTAAGCTGCACCCCCCCCCCCCGATATTACTGATACAGCTTAAAAAAAAAACCAGATTATGAGCTTTAATTCTTAGTGGAAAACAGCAGCTAATCCTACGAAAAATATTGCCCCTGAATTAAGAGCGCATTAGTGACGGATAATTTTTTCTGATGAATGATATTCAGAAGCAACCAACATAGTGTGGATTTCAATTTGATAACATAAAAAGGATCAGCAACTTGAATTTTACACCCTCATCAAACTATTGATTCTCAGCGCAAATTTTCTCAAAGTTTGTAATGGAAATTATATTCAGAGACAACCTTAATGATAGATCGTCCTTTTTTCAGGCTACGACACACTCACATTGCAACGCTATTCTTCGGATCATCTTCCAACCTTGTAACTCTGAACATCAATACCAGGCAGCTTTAAAAGCTCTCTCTAAACAGATTTAATTTCCATCTTCAAAACATAACTTCGTTCCTTAGCTCTGCTAACTTTCTTTTCAGGCACATTATATTGATTTTCTTTCTTAATTTCTCCTCTTCTGATACAGGATGATTTTCACTGTTCTCCGATTTTTTTTAACTTGTCAGTTTTCTTTAGCTTCTCACGCAGTTCTTACTTGTACATTGTTGTTGTTTTTTTTTTTCTTTAGAAAGTTCTGCTAAGGATTTGTCTTTTTTAAATATTATGTCTCTTTTGTAAAAATTGATGAAGCAAATTTTTTTTCGTTTTGAACGAATCTAATTGTTTCCATCAGTATCTTATTTTTATCAATAACATTCTTACTTCCTGTGCTTTTCTCTTTCACCTTTTGAGTCAGTCTTTTGTCGTGTCAAGAGCTGAAGGACCTCTATCAAAAACTTGCTCTTGAAGATTATTATTACTGTTGGACTTGTAAAGCGAAAACAAATTGTCAGGAAAGAAAATACTTTAAGCAAATGGGAGGGCGGAGGGGCGTCATTTTAGTTTAAACAAAGTTATCAATGCAAATGCCGTTTTTTTAAGAATTGAAATATCAAAGTATTTCAAGCCAAACATAAAGATTATTTTTGAAAACTACAAAATTAGAAAAACTCTTGATTTACGGTATCAAAACGTTACTGGAAATGATTCAATCAGGGACGTGCTCTGACGATCGAGAGAAAAATTGTCTAGTGAATGTAACCAAGATCAGGTAATGGTTCTGACATAAAATTATAATCAATTTTCAAATAGAAGAACAAGCCCCATTCTGCTCTGTGAATTTCTTTCCTACAGTGGTCGCAAGATTGGCGAGGCAGATATCAATCTTATTTCTTTGTTATCAAAGATAGGTCTATCTGTATAAACTGATTTTCCATCTTTAAACAAAGAAATTTAAAGTAATTAAATGGTATACAATTTAATAAGTAACCCATGCTTTCCTGAGACTTTATTAGAGCTGTTAAACCTAAACAAATTTCCCAAATTTTTCCTTACTCCATTTTCATCATTTACTTTACTTACCTATTTTGTGTTCTAGGGACTATTTACCTGAAAACAATGCTTACGGCTTACACGTGACATACTTTAGGTTGATTAATCAGTCTATTGGGTATTCCTAACAAATTATATATAGCAACAGTCATAGAAAGAAGTCAGTATCTTCCTGTATTGTAAATATGGACCTATTTATTTACCATTCCAAAAAGTTTGTCCGTTTTATTCGCAAATGAAGGACAGCTGTACCAATAACCTTTTGAATAGAATCAAGGGTTTGTCTATAATTTCTAGCCACCCAACTCTATTGTGAAGCAAAGCCTTTTTTATGTTTAAATTTTTATTGGTGTCATCAACCGACAATGACGAAAAATTATGAACACAAAATGAGAATTTGTCCCTTCAGACTGTTGACGTTCAGGATGAACTACATGTATATACTCACGCATTATTATTGAAATCAATGAAAAATAAATTTCCGGATTTTAATATCTAATTCAGGTTAAATCTCAACAAAATGTTACGCAGAGAATTCAAACATTTTAGCATATTAAACTTAGTAATCTACGGGTTAAGGTTGTTATTCCATGTTGAGGCTCATCCTTGTCTGTTAAAGATACAGTGTCTCATCTTCACATGCAGCTGCTATTGTCAAACTGTTCAAATGGTCCCCATTGCTTGTTTGTTTGTCTGTGTTGGGATTTAATGGCACATCAGAATGATTACGGCTATATTGTGCCTAGCACGGTGAGTACGTTTACATGTTAAAAAGGTTCATCAAAGTGTATATGTATGAAATATAATACTGAACGGATGACGGATTTATGAGTTATAAAAGGAATATCAAAATGTGTATATAAATTTGAAAGATCAAAAATTCGGATACAAGTATATATGCGGCTTCCTGTTTGGATCGCTGCATGCCTACCAAGTATGTATTATAGTGGTGATGTTACAGTCTGCCGAACAGACCAAACAGGTGTAAGAAGCTCAGAATGGCCTGTGGCTTTGTTCGTTCAATAGATCCTTCATTTCCCACCACAACCTCAATCCCTCTATGGGTCAATAGTCTACCCATGGCAATATTACCTAGTAACTGTCAATTCCTACTTCCCTTTACTCGAACCGCCTCAATGATGTCAAAAATGAAATATGATTAAAACACATTATTATCTAGAGGAAGCAAAATAATATTGATATCGAAATAGCAAAATGGAAAACTCTGAAATGTTACATGTAGATCTAGATGAATAAACAAAACACCGTAACAATTGGAGGCATCGAAGTCAAGAGATATCATGGCCATGTAGGCTTACTATTGAACGGATGGATATCACCCATTGGTAATAAACTTGTAGAGAGCAGCCACCTTGTTAGGGCGTGAATTTATCGCTTGGTGGGCCTGTACAACACAGTGTACTTGAAAAGTAATTTCCTGTTTTAAGTAATTATAATTGTGATTCTTTATTAATTGTACTTTTTGTCTCAATTTTATTTGTGTTTGATCTTTAATGTATGCCAGTTTAATCTGTCAGTATCTGTCTTTTCATAGTGATGATTTACAAAAAAATAGATTCAGTCATCTGTGTAGGGTTTCCAAATTTCAAACAAAATAATCAGTCTGAAAAGGCAGAAACATACGGATTAAATTGACATAGTTTAAACTCATTTTAAAATAAGATGTCACTTTTCAATCAACAAATCTAATAATACAATCTATAATATAACTGAGACAGAGCTGGACGAAAATCTAGATCTACAGGACACATTGAAACATGCCCATATTAATTTAAAATTGTTGACATAAATTAAAATTGGTATGAAATGAAAAAAAAGTAAAAGAAAGTCAGCCCCATCCCCACAGCCGAAATCCTTTTAACTCAAAGGTACAGCCCTAACCTTACAATGAACGTATCAAATGCACATTATATAGCGGGTCCGCTTCAGGATTTCACTGTTAAATTGCGCAGTTACCAATACAAGTCTCATCCATGCCACGCCCATCCGTTATCCATTATCTTGGTCGATGTTACCTTGTTATAGACAAAAGATTGATGCTGAGTCCCGGAAAGATCTATGAGGCTGGATTAGGTCTAAATCTCTGAATAAGTAAACGTGCACTTTTTTTGTCTGTAAGATCCGGCCATAACTGAAAACGAGAATACAAAATCTCTTACAATTAATTACTTTGTTCCATTGTGAAATTGGAATGAAAATAAGAAAGACACAACTGTCTCTCCATTTCCAGATTAGTGTAAACGAAACGCATTTTTGTCAAAACTTCCATTCTCAACTCGGAATTACAAAATTGCGCCAGTGGACAGAGGCCTCTGATAAAATCTATATTTTCTAAATGTCAGTTTGCTAACATCGAGAAACAATTGTATATAATTCTGTGAGCTTTCTCAGCGAACCGATTACTGATGATTGAGACAAATGAAAATTAAGGCCTATATTGATTAAGACCCCCAGAAAGATACACCCTAAAACATGACCTCAAGTACAATGTCAATATCTTGCTTTTTTTCTCTGATTATCGGATGAACAAGACATTATTATTACACTTCTTGGGTCGAAGAAATTGGAATATTCTTCTAAGGTAAATTTTACGTGTAATGCACAGAAAATGTTACTGAGCGGCAAATTGTGAGACAGCCGGAGATTTCATAAGGCTTATCCTCTCGTGGTCTACAAAGGCCACGGCAACTGACACGATAATCAAGACATTTATTTACCAATGGTTAAGTTAATTGATATTCATTTTCTTATCCCTGAGATAGATTTTATTATAGCGCCTTGAAATTTTCACAGCGGGTCATGAAAGGTCAGTTATGTCTTTCGCACACCAGAATATATAATTTGGATCCATAACTAGAGTGCAGATCTTTAGAGTCATAAGCATAATTGGTGCACAATCCCGAATCAGCTCAGGAAATATTCAATAAAAAATAGACCCATATCGCTACTTACAGGTTCATAGGGAGGTAATGTAAAAACACTTTTTCTTGGTAGCAATTATCTTGCTAATATGATTCTTCACCAGACAAGCCAACATTTTTAAGTGGTGATACCCGAATGATCAATTGTTTTGAGCTTGTGGGGTAATTGAAAACAAGAACAGCGACACAAATTCATACAGAAGCTACGAGAAAGCGAGGACAGAGTGCTATTTGATTCTGTCTGTTGATATAATTATCCTTTTATAGGAGGCCGTGACCATCAGTTAGCTGTCCTTTCTTTTTTGCTTGAATTGGACTGAATTCTTTTTTGAAGAAAATAATTCTTTTCTTTTTTTTTTTGGTCTTTGTGAAACTGAACAAACTGACAACGGTGTTCTTGTTTAAAGTGATGTTCTCCTCTGTTCAATAATGTAACCTGTATTAAGACCGAAACTGTTTATGTAAAGCCTGTCACACCAATCGGTGTTCGATCGCTCTTTCTCTTTTGTTCCTCAAGTATCTCTTGATTTTGACTACCTCTACATTTTTTTAATCACATGGCCAGCATGTGCAAGCATTCCACGACTTTTATTTTTACCAAACAACAGGCCGATCTTGCCATTGTGATCTGCCTTGCATTTCTTGAGAATTGCAGCAAATATCTTAAATATTATCATCTTTGTCAAACAAGGTCCTAAACTACGCTTTATGTATGTCTGGCTATGTCTGATCTTTGCGCTTCAGTCATACGACTGTAGATAGGTATCTGTTTTAGTCCATTTCTCGCCAATCCAGATATCTAATTTATCCCATCAGAGGTGCAATATCTCATCAGCGGAATACGTGGCTCTGTTTTCAGTCGTGTTGACAGCTTTAGTATGATCTTTATCACAGCTGAAAGATGCCTGAGTATCGCTTTACCACTGAAAGTCAAACAGATCTTAACACCGAGAAGACCCATGGGAATTATTACCCTGATATTCCCCAGCTATCTCTTTGCAGTCACGCCTCAACATGTCAGTCGTTATCTGAGTTGGAATATTTTACTTGACAGTAAACTGACTCTTTTCGATCTCATTTCTAGAGTATAAGGTGACAAAAACCTCTGTGACGATGCATTTATCATGTTGACCTTGGCCAAATCTGGGTTTTATCTTTCGTCACCGTGTCCACATTCACAGGAATTCTAGTGATCAAATTGAAGCAAAACTTGGCCCACGTCAGCTATAGCAGTTGGCGAGAAATCTAATGCCATATCTATTTGTGATAGGAAAAATATCAACTTTTTCCTTGTTAGCTCTGTTCCTTCAGTTTTGATGTCTTTTGTTTCATTATTGAACCCGAATACTGTAAGCCAGATCGCTATATTCGCAGCTTCACGCCTGTTGGGCAATAGCAGATGTGTTTGAAACTATCACATGTGCTGAGAACATCTCTCTGTACTTCAACATGACTCGCTACCGAGAGATTATTCATTCAATGTTGTGCAATTTCAGACGAAGACAGAGCACAACAATTGATGCTGTAAATTAGCTAGACAGTATGTTTTTTCTCTAACTGTAGTGAAACTTTCTAAACTGAATGACACTTACTGATTGATGAGGTCATGAACTTGTCACAGGGCATTAAAAACACAGAATGTTTCTTCTACACTGTTTATGAATGATCAACATGAACATAGAAGTGACACACAACACTGGGAGTCAGATGGCCAATGACTGTGTCATTGATCAGAGACCTGCTAGCGCCTGATGTCATTTTCATCGTACGAAAGAAGATCTAACAAATATATATTGTATGCTGCTCTTATATTGCTGGGAGTATAATAATTAGAAATCAGATCTTCCGCTGGCATCCCCTGCCACACTTCAGACGATGAGAACAAATGTTAATTCCTAATATGACCCTTTAGAGACGTAAACTGTCAGTGCACTTTTTAGGTTTTCATTTGACTCTCCGCTCTATTTCGTCACAGGCGAGACATAGCAGTCTTTTAAGTCCTAACTGTGAATATCACATAATTATGAAGATATAATTAAAAGTTTGTTCCAAAATTGTGTGTCCTTTCCTTTTTTAAATAAAAAGAAATGTTTGTCTCTTTATCAATTTAGGTTACCTGGAATATTGTGGTGAAATATTGAATTATCAAGCTTGATTAAACTTTAAACAGCTCTGAGATGTAACAATATGCTTAAAGAAAAAGACAAGGAGAAGAAGATGAAGAAGAAAGACAAAGAGAAGAAGAAGAAGAAGAAGATCTAATAACATTAGTAAAGATTACAGCGAATGTAGTGTCTTCAGCTGTGAACAACAAAGGCTCAACAGCAATAAATCTCAAGGTGAAGCCAGTAGTCTTAGCTCACATTATGTTTCCATTGTCATTGATGAGGCGATCTTCAAAGTAGAGCACAACCGTCTAAAACATGTGAGGATTACTGACTTGTATATACATTTAATAAGCTGGGACTGGTTTAGCTAAGAGAGAATTCTTCGAAGTAAGAAGCTCCAGAACACAGTATAAAATTATACTCATTTGAAAGGAGGGGAAAAAAAAAGCCTATCAATTGATGCATCCGACGTTGTGGCAGGCAATTGCATACAGCTCATCGGTCCTCCCCTTCCCCCCATTTCCCTACCACCCTTCTCCCGCCTCTCCCTCAAGCCCCTTTCCACCTTACGGCTCAAATAAAGTGGCCTCAGATCTCTCTCACTTTCTCACAGCTTTCTCAGTGTAAAACCCAATCAAGCCCACAAAGTGCATCCACTTTCTTTCCCATCACTTTTGTGTTACAATGCACATAGATTCACTGAGAATCGTTTTGAAATTGTGAATGTGAATAGAAAGAGATACGAATCCGCTCCCACGAGCCATTTTTTATAAATCAGCTGGGTTGCTTCCCCTTGTTAAGTATACGAGGTTTTTAAGAGAAGCTTTGCAAAGAGGGGGGAAAAAATCACTTTTTAAACCTTGTTAAACCTTCTTGTTTTACCTTTTATGTGAGAACAAAAAATTCTGAAAAAAAAAATTTACGATGAGAATAGTAAAGATCAGTATTATGGTGATTTTTTCAGAATTGTCTGTAACTTTTGCTTCGAATAACAAAAGAAAAAGTAATATTTTTCTTTCTTTACAATGCTTGTTTTAGAACTCTTGTGTTTAGCAGAGGGGAGTAATTTGATAGATGTTAAAAATGGCTCATTGTACATCCAATTCACATTTCTTCTAAAAAATGATACATGGGAATGCGAGGAAGATGGAAAGCCATTCCGTTTGGATCCTGAGGTTGCAGTAATCTGCGAAATAGTCAAAACTTTACTGGATTCATGGCATATGTGCACACACACACACACACACAGAAATTTACTTACCTACCACCTGACCTCCAAAACGTAATTTCTCCGTAGCTTTCCATTAACTCACAAACTTTAAACCAAACACAGGCTAAAAGTAATAAGACCAAATCAGGACAAAAGTGAAAAAGGTCATCACTGGCACTTCAAATTTCAAGCCAAATGTGAAAAAGATACGATTTTAAACAAAAAGCAAACTACAAATAAACAGAAATATTAGAACTACAAATAAACAAAAATATTAGACTTCCTAAAGTGATCGTTTATACATCTTCATGCTATTGTCTTAGCAAACAGAAATCAATAAACATGCCGACAGATAGAAAAAATAAACAGTCACTACGATCCCGTAAGCTCAAGATAATGTTATAATTTTAGCTCTTGTTCTATAGAATTTTTTTTTTACATCTCCGTTCTTTCCTCTTTTCCTCTTAGCTTAATCCCATGGGGGTATGTCACTCGTAAAACTGGGGAAGACCTCATTCACACTATGCCTCCAATCCCCAGAAGCTCAAAATCCATGGTTTCTATCTGTTGAGGTAAAATTGCAAGAACGAAACATCTCTTTGAAGACATCCGTAACAAAAGATTTGGTCTGAATGTGGGATATTCATTGCCTCTAGTTCTCCGTCAAGAAGAACATTTTAGGATGCAGTGTTCATTCATTCTATAACGTGACCAAATCAGCATAGGCATCTCAGTTTAAGTAACCGTTTATTTACAGTCATGATTAAAATATCAGGATAAGGACATTTCTAAACATGACAGCATAACCCCTGTTCTTTTAACATCTGTTGGATTGTCTTTTTTTTGTGAAAACAAATGATGACAAAGACGCTCCATCAGATTTGGCAAATTCCAAGTGTCTTCTCTCTTCCTTCTGATCATTAAATGTCTGGCCTTGAAAAACATATACTTGAGAATGATCGTGTCAAAAAACATGATTTTATGTATTCCTGTATTGCACGTACTTCAATTGCCTTGTTATTATAAACTGCTGCTTCCAGTTATTCTGCTCACCTCAAAAATGCCCAAAATGACATTATTAACAATTACATTATTAGCTACATCAAAGTTAACATTGATAACAAAATAACAGAGGGATTATACTGACATGGTACAGGTTGATTTAGATTAAAAACAAGAGAACTTGCAATAATTGCAGGCGCACAAGTTATGAAGTATCGATGTTTTATGAATAGACGGATATCACCCATTAATATTACATATCTAAAGAAAAGGCTAAGGCTTAGTGCGCTTGACTTAGATCGTGTTGTCGGCTGATTGTAATGAACTATGAATGCTTAAAGCCTGTATCTTGACTAATATGCAATTTACAATGCAACTGAGACTAGCGGTGGATGAAAAATAATCTAGATATAGATCTGTTCTACATGCCCGTTTTACTAATTTAACGTTAATATCAATCAAGATCTAGATGAGTAAATAAAATAAAAGAAAGTCAGTTCCTTCCCCCCAAACCGAAACCTACTTTTTCTTTGACAAAAACATGTATTTTTATGGCAGACGCCTAACATTACACATACTTTTACACATAGCCCTGCGTCTTGTGTCAGGATTTCAGTTAAACTGCACATCACCCGGTTTCATCCCTGTCAAACCGAGCCGTTGTCTGCACTAAGGAATATGTCCGATATGCTTTGTTATGACACGATACTGATTTCCCACGAGCTTCGAATAGGCATAGGTCTAAGAAAGTCTCTGAATGGACAAAAGCGGTCAGAGTTTTTTTTTTTCTTTTTCTGGAAGGAAAGCGGACAGTTGGAAACAAACATTATTAGGAAGGCTTTCTTTTCTAGTCACAAATAGGACCAAAACTATGAAATAATCAGTTCCTTTTCTCTTTCTGAATAAAGTAAACAAATCGTTTTCATAAGTTGTTTCTCTTGCAATGGGAATTAAAAAATCACACGAATAGACACACGTCTTCAAAACCAAGTCTTTACTTTACTACAGTCTCTTTTTCGTTGTCAATACTTGAGAAATGTGTGCAATTATATCTAATTCTGCACGTCTACTCAATAAACTAACAACTGATAATTGAGAGACAAGAAATCTTCCGTCAATTTAGGGCCTCAAAATTGTAGACCTATGTTTTGTCGCCATCTCCTCACCTATCATATGGTTAACCTGCGTTTTTCTTTTTGATTGAGAATACCACTACACCACCTTACATTATATAATTAGACTAACACATTTTCTAGGTACCTACCTACCTACCCACCTACCAATTACCTACCTACCTACCCACCTACCAATTACCTACCTACCTACCTACCTACCTACCTACCTAACTACCTACCTACCTACCTACCTCCCTACC
>JBCEWB010653654.1:3039-17579 GCA_039654565.1 Peronia peronii
CCCCCCCCCCCCCCCCCCCCCCCCCCCCCCCCCCCCCCCCCCCCCCCCCCCCCCCCCCCCCCCTCCCCCCCTCCTTTAACTATGAACTTTTTTTCAGCATCGTAAAGAAATAGACAGACAGACATGAGATTTGTCGACTTCGAAACATAGCCGCGAATTTGAGCAGTTCAAACAGACAGACAGACGGGCGGACAGACAAACTGATACACAGACAGACAGATAGATGATATGCAGACAGCTAGGTAGACAGATTAAGTGACTGACAGGCAGATACATATATATGTACAAATAGACAGACAGGCGGCAGACAGACAGACAATCAGACAGACAAACAGAAAATACGCAGACAAACTGACAGACAGACCAAACAAGCAAGTAAATAAATGACCGTTTGACTGACAGGTAAATAAACACATAGACAGATAGGCAGGTAGATTGACAGACGAACGGACAGCCGGGCGGATGGAAGTTGAAGGTATAAGGAGATACATAACGTCTCAGGGAGGGAAGCTATAAGAGTTAGGAAAAGGGAGAGCAGAGGCAAGTGGGAGATCAAGAAAAACAAATTAAAACTGTGAAATTCCACAGATTGTCCACAGACAGTAAACAACATCTGTCATAAACAATGTAACGGTCTGTGTTTCCGTGTCGGCCGGCATTGATAATTTATACGTCTAATGAGCCAAAAGATTACAGAAACATCAACATTCCATAAACAGTGAATTTGTGGGCTTGAATCTAGGAGTGAAGGACATGCCCCTCATTGTTCGTTGATGTGTTTGTTTCAAAACGTAGTTAAATCAAATCTGAATATTGCCATTTATAAATGCAAAATAGACACGCTTATTTAGGATTAATATTTGATAAGTCTAATCTTACAGACAAAGAAATATATACTTTTTTTTTTTCTTTAAACTGAGAAAAAATCTAAAATGAAAATAAACTAAACAAGATTAAAATGGCACAAAATCACTTAAGTCCTAAAATGATTTACATAAATTAGATTAAACTAATTAAAATCAAATGAAACAATGCATTCTTAAAGTACTCAAAACTCAAAAGAAGAAAAGAGTTCATATATACAGAAATGATGAAGTTTTGAAAGGAAATGATTTTTCAAATTTTATTGTGAATTGCATTTTTTATTTTATTTTATTTTTTTATTTATTTATTTATTTATTTTTTTGCTAAACGCATTTTCTTGTCTTTCAATGTAATTATTTTCTATAAATGTTTATGGGTGCAGTCCTAAAAATACCGAAATGTGCGAACAGTCAGCGAGACAGAGAAAGAAAGGGTGGGGAGAGGGGGGATGGAATGAGCGCGTCATAGAGTAGAGAAGAGACTTCTGGTAGATAAGCACTGTACATCACAACGATATATATATTTGTCCTGTAATTTGTAAGTCCGACCACCCAAATGTTATTTCCTGCATGATCCACATAATCAACTGACTTTTAGCAATGTAACAAACAGCGTTACAGTGTTTTGTCAGACCCTGGTGATATGTACGTACACATGTCGTTATAAACGGAAGCCCTTGAAGATCACTCTGTCCTCAATATGTGACAATGTCAACCAACTCTTGTTTGACTCAATGCCAGCCCCTTCCCCTCTCCTCCCCAACTTCTTCTTCCCGATCATCCTGGTTTTCTCAACCCAACCACCTGATGCAGTCTTTTCAGCTTCTGGGTTCAGCTCCCTATCATAAGTGTTAGAAAGGCATCTGTTGTTTCTAAATCCGATCTGATCTGTTTATTCGGGGCCCGGTTTTGTTTATCCGAGTGTTCCCTGTTAACTGCAAATTGTTTCTCAACCCAATGCGGCCGATTTGCGCACACGGAATGAAAACACAGCAAAAAACTGGATAAACTAAGAGACGGAACAAACCCGAAACTGATGCTGCACGAGGAAGCTGATGTCATTATCTGGCCTATGAAAGATCACAGAATCCGGAAAAAAAAATAATAATAAAAATGCACGAAATTGTGTGTGATCTATTTGGCAGTTTGATTACGGTAGGTTTAATATATCATCCTGTACACGGCTTACGCAATCGATATATCATATCAATAACGAAAAACTATGTATATTTATGTGCAAATCTCTCAATAGTCTATGTTTATGTAAATATAAGCGTGTATGGATGTGTGTGCGTCTCTTGTGTGTCTGGTCCTGTGATTAGGTGAAAACAAGCCATGACTCGTCACTGTGTATGTCGTTGAACGCATCGAAGCTTAGGAAAAACAGAGAAGCGAAAAAAAATAAAGACCGACAACGCCCCAAAGAAGCACCAATAAAACTCTCTTGCCCAGAGCCTGAGCCACAATTGTGACGGACGGTAATGATTGGTGCGTATCTCATTAAGAGACGCCTCGATGTCTTCAGGCGGAGTTAGCGGCCAAGAAGAAGAGGCCAAGGAAAGAGATACGTTCCCAGGTTGATAGCAACTCCAGCAAATAGTTTGGTTTAAAGGGGAACATCCTTGCTAATGCCTAAGACAGACAGAGAATGCGCAACGTGTCTGTTATGTATTTTTGTCATATTTCATTTGGCCTGGGTCCCAAGTGGCAGTGCAGTGACAAGGAGAATGTGCAATAAGGTGGTTGGGGGGTGGGGGGGGGGGACAAAAGAGAACAAGCTGAAGTGGGAAAGAATAAGAGACAATGTGACTGACAGAAGGATTGAGCGAAATAGAAGGACAGGAATGAGAGGGAGAAAGACAAGAGAGAGCAAAGACCAGAAAGAGGGAGAAAGAGAGAGAGAGAGACAGAAGAGCAGAAGAAATTGCAGAGAAAGAAAATCTTATTTAATGTAGCAGAAAGGGGGAGGGGATCTGATGAAGAGGGAGATAGAGAGGAAGAAAAAGAAAGACAAAAAGAAAAAAAATAGAAAAGAAAAGTCTTGTTTAATCTGGCACAGGAAGAGGGGGAGGGGGGGGGGGAGAGAAAAGATTGTAAAGACAGAAAAAAAAAAGAGAGATAGACAGACAGACACAGAAAGAGAAAGTAAGACAGGAAAGACAAAATGCAAAAAGGAAGGGAAGACAGGAGAGAGTGAGATAGATAGGAGAGAAAGAACAAGACAAGACAAGACAGGGCAGGACAGGGCAAGTTTATGCACAGGAAGATAAAACTGGCCCAGGTCAGCCTGCCCCAGATGACGTTAGCAAACTGGCCTTTTGTTTTATACGGCAGGGTTATCTCTCTTATGTCCTGCTGGAAGCCGTCACGGATTGATAAGTCTTGAAATAACAGCCATATAATCCTTGACATAATAGCCACCCCAGTGCTCATGTCGTTTTGTCTTCTATCGGTCTGGGATCATCTAACAGTTGTTGCTGGCTTATTTGTACTGTGGGTCTTCCCCTCTCTATATAATATTGTTGTGTATGCCTAATTTGTTCTTCATTGATATCAGGATTGCCTTGTTTAGTTTATTTTTTGTTTTGTTTTGTTTTATGTTTGTTTTGGTTTGATTTTAGTTGTATGAAAGTCCAAGATGGCGAAAAAAGGCATTTCAATTGTTAACTAAAACCATCATCCTGAGAAGAGAAAAGCTTATCCGCGACCCACCCCTTTTATGCTTAGGACAGAGAGGGGTCCGATGTATTTTAGCTCAAGAAAAACACATAACCAAGCATATGTCCACACTGCTGACCGGCTCAAAAAAAGAAAAAATATATATACAAAGTGTCCCAAAATAATGTATACACTCTCTAAAACGTTATAACAATTCAATTTATTGATTTTGACTTGTGAATAAGATTGATTCAAGAGAATGAATACACTTTTAAAGAATTTGTGAGTAAAATATACAAAAACATAGCCAAATTAACTTTTGGTATGATAAAATCAATAAATTGAATTGTTATAACGATTCAAAAGTGTATACATTAATTTGGGACACTCTGCATTCATACACTAAATGGTCAGCTCTAGATAGTAAATGTTCAGACGTTGGATTAAGCATTGACATTTACACATGCCTTTTGGGAAATGAAATTCCTCGGTAGTCAGAGTGATTGCCCTTGCCTAAGCAGTGACTGGGGAGTCTGGCTGGCCACTTTGAAGTTTGTAACAAGTGAGGCAATGTGTGGTGTGCGTAAGGAGTGCAATCGAAAAATACATCAAGTTATCTTTATTTTCTTTAAAACTGAGCAAATTGTTTCAAACGTGCAGCAACTCGGCAGGCATTCATAAATCTACAATAGAGGGTTCGCCATAATAGTGGGGAAAAAAGTTAGCCCCAAAACAACATTCAAAAAGTAATGTTCGATTTGATCCTGAAACCATCTATAAGTTACATGCATGTGTTTCGCCTATGAGAGATTAGGGCATATTAATGTCATGATTATTAGCAAACTGTTATACAGTGCTGACGACTGGAGTTCAGTGTGTGAATAAATCTAACACACATGCACACAACACTCACATGCGCATGCTTCTCTGTGCCCTGTACTGTACCAGTGGCCTTGACATTGGACTCTTTCCCCGTTTTCTCACCGCTCAAGGGCGTGTGCAGCTTCTGATCCGGATCGAATTTGGCCCAGAGAGCATCGAACCGTCTAGAATAGCCTTGCATGCTGTTGGCTCCACCCAAACGGTCCGCAGCACCTATAGATTTTTTCCGCTCGACGGTCGGGCCAAACACACGAGTGACGCTTTTTGCGTCTTCATCTCGCCCGAGTCGCAAGTTCCCCGGCGTATCTGAAGAGCTCAGGTTCGCTTTCCTGCCGAAAGTTTTTGAGCTGCTGTCAGATTTATTGGGCTCGCTCATATTTCTTCTCTTCTCCATCTCTTGCATGAATTTACTTTTGCTCTTTCTCCGTTTCTGATTGCTTTCCTGAGGAATTTCGAGGGCTGACGGACTCGTGTTATCCTGGGTGAGCGAGGCGTTGCTGGTGTGTGTTTCTGTTCTAGATTTGGTCAAAGATGTTGACTTGGACTCAGATGCAGGCGGTAGGCCAGAGATTCTGTTCACAGCTTCACTCGTGGCAACTCGTAGAGATTTCTGATAATGTGTGACTTCATGAAAGCTGGCTCTCCGTGGCGAAAGTAAATGCTGATTTAGGTCAAGAGTCATTTCCGGCACTGCAGTAATGTCCGGGTTTCCCAGACTCAATTTCCTGGGCTGAGCGGCATTTGGCACGGTCACTTCGTGTACTTCGGGGATGTCCAAGTGAGAGACAGCAAGAGGTCCTTGAGAAGCTGCAGTCGGATTTCTGTCCTGGACACCCGAGGCTACACTGATAGTGCTCGACCATTGACTGTGATCCGAACCTCCGATACCACTCTCGTCCGGCTCTAGCGGCGTCTCAGACAGAATTCTACACCTGACATGACCGGTTGCCGTCCGAGTGTCGATGATAGTCTCTGGATAGTTGAGGGGCCTGGCTTGGTTACTGGCTGACGCTGAAAGAGTTAAAGTTGCTGATGAAATTGTTGTTGCTATTAAAGCCGGCGGTGATGAAGATCGATCATCTTGTTGCTGTTGCTGTTGGTGCTGAGAATGTTGTTGTTGTTGTTGTTGTTGATGATGGTGATGATGGTGGTAATGTTGTTGTCGTTGTTGCAGTTCGCGTTGTAGCTCGGCCTGTTTTGATAAGAATTCCATCGTGTCCGAAGACTCAGATTCCGCCAGTTCTCCGTGGGACATGTCATCCTCATAGGTGTCAGCGAAGAACTTGAAGGCTGGCGGGGGAGGACCCTCAGCAGGTAAGTTGTAAGCCTCGGGCACTCGGGCACTGGCTAAGGGACTGAACACATTGTCATCATCTGTCTCTATGTCTCTCATGGCAGTTTTCTCTCGTCCACTAACACTGGACTTGGGCATTACAGTGAGAGCGGCACTACAGATTTGGTGATCCACTCTGGGAAGTGCAGGACTTATATCACGTTTTCGATGTTGCTGTTCTGGCGCAATGTCGGCTCGTAAACGAGGAGATCTCACAGACCTAGAATCTGATTCATCAACAGAGATAGTAGGATGTGTAGGATAAGAACTGGGTCCAGCTGCAGCTACGTTGCCGTCCCTACCTCGGGCAGGCTTGCTGAATGTAGCTGCATGCGCCACACTGCACTCGACCGGTGCCTCGGCGGACGGGAAACTGAACTCCTCTTCTCGTGAGGCGCAGGCGTGAATGGCCAGTAAGGCAGGACTTTGGGGAGGTTTCTCTCTCTTCATTCCGAGTGAGTTGTACTTTTCCCGTACTTCAGCAAAGTTGACTTGAGTGGTGTGACGGCGATCTTTGTCCATTCGTTTGGCTCGGGACTGGACGTCTGAGAGAAGACCGGAGGCACTGGACAGTCGTTCACACACCTGATTGACATTCACCTTCGGGAAGACGCTCGGACCCTTTTGGCCTCCCACATGAGAGGTGCTGCTCTGCTGTTGCGAGTTCTGCACGCGACTTATGAGCTCACTCACGAGGGCTCTGCCAGGACTTTCGCTTCGTTTGTCCCACGACTGCGACAGAGAAGAATTCGAACTCGACCCGCCGTCGTTACTTAGTTTTCGAACCAGACCTGATATTCTGTTTTCGTTCAGACTGGACGAGAATGCTCCTTGCTGAAAGTTTAGTGAAGAACTAAGTGAGTTTGATGTACTTTCCTCACTAGTAGACTCGACTCGTTTGATCAGCTCAGTGAGAGCTCGCTTGTCAAACGTGCCCGAGATGATTTCGCACTGTTTCTGAGAGCTTGTCGAGGATCTTCTCGAGTCGGCTATGGCCGGCTCACTGAAAGTGCTGACCTTCTCTAAGACAGTACCTCTGGGAAGGGCTACCGGTGGCGGTCGTTCTGATTTTGCCTGGCTCTCTGTGTCTGTGTTTTCGGCACTGGACAATTTGTTGATGACACTGGACACCAGTGGACTGGGCGGCAGTGACCCCTTTCTGGATATCCACGGGGAATTGGGACGTGTGCGCTCCTTTGGTGTAGTGAAAGACTCCGAGTCGGTGGACTCCGTGCTGTTGTATTTTTCCACAATCTCGAAGATGGATCCCCCAGCTGTGTGCCGCCTCTGTTTCCTGTTCTTCATACGGCGCACTGTGTTCAGTTTGATCACGTCAGTCTGAGAGATGGACTGGGACATATTCTCCAACTGTCTGGAGGGATCGTCCGATTTGGTCTGAGGAGAGTCTACACTGTTTCTTTCCGAGGCAGAGTCTGTTAGCGCTTCGGTATCCAGCTGGATAAGAGGTTGTGTGGATACTCGGGATAACGTGGGTGTGGATGTGGATTCTGGATTCCACTCCTCTTTCTTTTTATTTTTGCCGAACAATCGTTGTCTCTCTGCAGCCCAACTATTGGGAGGAGGTCGCCTGGCCCGTTTCTTTTTCTCTTTCTCCTTCTCTTTCTCCTTCTCTTTATTATTGTCTTCCTCTTCCTGAGCGATGACGTCGATAAGTCTGTTCTGAAGAAGGGAAGCGAACTGCTGCTGGGACTGAGTCGGGTGAAGCTTGGGAACTTCTTTAACGCTCTCTTTGGACGAGTTCATCAATTCTTGCATCTTGTTGACTCTCTCAGCCACCGAGACTTTCTTGGGTTGAGCAAACCTGGGTGAGGATGTATCCAACAACCCGCCGGACATGGGATCTTTCTCGAACTGTTTCCCGGAGTGGGTATGCATGGGTAAATGTCCATAGAACGATGTATTTGCCGAGAATGATGTATTTGCACTCTGGCTTTCCGAACTAACTTTACTTCCAAAGGAGTCAACTTCAATTCCTCGCAAATGTTTGTCCGCGATCATGTCTTTCAGATAGTCCTTGACCCAAGACTTCATTTCCTTAGAAGCCGTTTCCGAGGGCTGTGTAGGAGTGACGCCCAGAGACTGCAGGCTGGTAACCGAGGTAGAGGCCGAGGACATACAACTCAGATTTTCGGGAACGTCCGAGGAAGAAACGTAAGAATCTGTGCGAGAAATTGACCTCATTGAGGTATTCACTTCAATCTTTTTAGCAAAAGCTGGCAGTATATCTGCTCCTTTAGCCAGAACTTTGGCATTAAATTTCGGTCTTGGTGCTTGAGGTTTAGTATTGCTAGCAGCCGTTTTCTCCTCGGGTTCAGATGACATTGAGGGATTTTCCGTCATCTGTTTTGAAGATTCTGATGGGACAAAATTATTCCGACAAGTGGACATTTGCTGGGCGATATTTGAGGACTGAGAAGATAAACTTTCGCTGTCTGATACATTTTCATCTTCTGGTTTGAGGTGAGCCGAAGCTGCAGTTTCTAATGAGATGACAGTTTCCGACGGCGTCAACATGGGTGAAGGTTTGGGGCTGGGATATTGGGACACTTCTGCCGGTGTTGGCGGAGGTGGCGGAGGTGGCGGAGGGGGAGGAGGAGGTGGTTCTCCAAACTTTGCCAGTATTTGGTCAGGACAGACAGCTGGAATGTTTCCACTGAGCACCTGGGGCCCGACAGGTACAGGAGTTCCACCCTGGAGATTTTTCGGCACATTTCGATGTTTCATATCCTGCTGTGATGGTCGTGAGTCTCCCAAAGTCTGACGTTGCTGTTGTTGTTGTCGTCGCTGCTCTTGTTGCTGTATTTCCTTGTGTCTCTTTTCAAATATGGCGGCGATCTGAGCATGGCCTTTGTTAGTAGAGGGAGAAAACCTCGACACCACAGCGTCCTGGCGGACTATGCCATCCCTGGGCGGCTTGTCACGAAGTTGAGCGATCTCTCTGACGGAAGAGCGTTGGGCAGGAGATGCCGTGACTCCAGCACTAACTGGACCACTCTCAGGCTGTGTAGTGCTGGAACTGTCGGCTCTGATCAAACTCAGAGGTCTGGCAGGTTTGGGCGCCACCATCGGCGGTTCCTTCTTAGGCTTTGCTTCACTGGAGCTGGCAGTGAATGTGATACCAATGTCTTGTCCTCTCTCGAACGGTTGAGTCAATCGGCGCTGGTCTCGGCCTCTGATATATGTTGCAGAATTTTCTTTCTCGTTGTTCTCGGTGAAGGAATTCCTACGTTCTCTGTCCAGCAGCCGAGGGGACCCCGTCACCTGTAGAGATTTTCTCCGATTTTCGGCGTCAGTTGGTACTAACAAAGTTCCTCCAGTCCAGAATTCAACACCCATTCCTCGAGATGGTCTTGCCGTATCTGATCTCAAGGCTTCTGTCGATGCCCGTAAATCCGCCGCTGAAGATCGGTCTGCTGACGAAACACTAGCACTTCGTTCAGACTTCCAAGCATTGTCTGTTTCTGAAGAACTAGTTGCTGGATCCTCTGCGCTTTGCTGGCTTTCATCTATTTGAAGTACTGCTGACTTTCTCCTTTCAGCTTTCTGTTCCTCTTTCTTTCTCTGCCACTGTTCCTCGCTGTCGTGCTGTTTCTTCTTGTCTTCATCAAACTGTTGCCAGAAGGAGCGGATACTCCGCCGCCTCTCTCGTGTCACGGTCAACCTCGAGCCGCCCTCGTCCGTGGATTTCCTCCGCTGTGACGGCTGCTCGTACTGCGTGTACAGCTTGTTCAAATCAATGGGCGGGCGAGGGGCCTGATCTTCCCTGCCGCTGTGGATCACTGAGAGGCGCTGAGTGGTCTCTGTCGTACTTGTGTGATCTGTCACGCTGGATTCGCTCCTACGTCTGTCAGCTGGGGCCGGAGGCACTACAAGAGACACCTGTTGCTTATGGTTTTGCTGAGACAGATTATCACCAGCCACATTCATTGAAACTACGGGCGTAACAGTGTGAGCTGTCTCTACAACCTTACCTACCACTTGCTCACACAATTCATTCCTAGACTCATTCTCTTCATCCCCTACTTCACGATGTCTCAAACTGTTATAGTCAAACCGTTTCAGTTCAGCCACCAGTTTCTTCCTCAATTTTTTCGTTTTTGAATGAGTTCTGATTTCGCCCAGCAAGGTTTGTTTTAGTTCAAAGTCCATGAATTCAAAAACTGTTTCTTCATCGTCATGGCGACCAAAATCTATGTCCACACTTTTTATAACATTATTCAAGGACTCTGGCATTGCCGTGTCGATATCTGCTGAAGTTGCTGCATGTGATGCTACAGTGAGGTTTTCTGCTGCAGGGAACTGATTGTAACTCAAGGCTGTCTGTCTTTCTCTGATGTCCTCCACCAGAACACTGACTGCGGTCGATGTAGTGTTATCCTCTGGGGCAGAGTGAACCTGTTGCAGAACCCTAGATAAGTTAAAAGCGAGGGGAATCTGAGCATGTTCCTCTAGTACATCGTCTACGATATTATCATTATCCACAACATAATCACCATCCTCGTCATCTTCATACTCTCGGTAGCTGGAGACGCTTTTGCTATGATTTTCGTCATACTCGAAGCTGATAAAAAATTCATCGTTGTCCGGGAGACTGTGTCCATCTGGGATGTTATCGTAGTGGACGATGTCTTTGTCATCGATGTGGCCATGATGTTCTTTAAAACTTTCTCTAATCCTGGCGGAGTCTGTGATTTCCGCTATTACATCTTCCTCTTCTATCCCTTCTCTTTGTTCAGCCGTACCTTCAATATCCACTTTAGCTCCAGCATGAAAAACTAAACCCTCCTCTTCTTCAATATGCGTGAGATCGACGACAGCTTTGCTTTCTATCAGACCACTGTGTGTGTTGTTCGGCGTGTAGTAAATTATAGCCTCGTCTCCAGGAGATAGAATCCCAAGACTGGGGCCAGGGGCGGAATCTGTAGAAGTCAGAGGAGTCGCACATACAGCAACTGTTGCACCCCACTCTTTCTGGTCAGTTTCTTCGCCGTCTCCATCCAGTTCCTCCTCTCCCCATTCCTCCACCTCGCCTTCATCTTCCATCTCGTCAGACAGATACTGTAAAATGTCTTCACCCAACTCGTCCATTGACTGGATTAAGTCCCTCGGCCTGTCCTCGTCACCAGAATAGTCCTCATAGTCGTTCTCCTCAGTGTACATCATACCGCCCGCCTGGTTGCCCATATCGTCTTCGAAATCATCAGACGAGTATGTGTAATCGTGAACACTCGTTCCATCCACACAACAATCGCTGGCAAAGTCAGGATCGAGCTGTCCGTATTCCTGCTCTTGGTATTGAAGTGGTGGTTCGTAGATCTCCTCATCTTCCTGTGATGAGTTGTTGAGGAAATGCAAGGGCAGCTTCAAGTCCAGCTCATCTTCTCCATCAGCTCCGTTGAAAAAAGAAACATTTTCTTCCGCTGTGGTAAATCCCATATGCTGTAAGTCTTCATCCAGGGCACTGGCGTCTTCTAAACTGTCAACTGTGGCAGCCGAATCGCTGTCGGCCATTGAGGCAGTGGAAGGATTGGAGGCCAAGTGTCGAGGACTGGGTCTGAGCCCTAAATCTTCAACAAGCCATTCTTCAGTGTGAGCACGGCGTTCGCGGATTTCTGCAGCGTCAGGAGGAGGTCGACCTATATAGCCCTCATGGCACATCGACACACTACCTTGCTGTGAGGCTGCAGAAATATTAGACATCCCGACAGCGCTTCTGTCGTCAGTATATGGGTCAGTTGCTATATAAGGTCCAGATTCATCCTGTTCTTCGCAGATTTCGTACACACCGCTATACGTTTCGCTCTCGCCATAATCAGACCCGCTATCAACGTTCGACTTGTTGGACATGTTTGACATTGTGGTGCAAGTTCGGTTTGCAATGTCCTCTGGAGATTCGCTGCTCTCCAAACCGTCAAGAGCCATATAGAAAAACTGCTCGTTTTCTCCATATTGCTGCTCTTGGTAAAGCTCGTACACTTCTGGTGCGACGGCTATGTCGTCACTGACAATGACCTGGATAGTACAGGGCCGGGCTGCCTTGTATCCACCCCGAGCACTACCACCACCACCACCACTACCACCATCACCACTATCATCACCATCACAACCACTACCACTATTATTCTGACATCGACCTACATCAGCTCTATCGTTGCCAGCTATGTATTCTTGAATGCTCAAACTCGGATCGTAGAAAGACAATTCTTCTCTGGACGACAAAATGGGCTGGCTCTGACTTCTTTGGATGGCCTCCACAGAGGAATCAAACGGAGCCAGGAACGTTGGGTTTGGCTGATCCTGAGCTAACATCTCCTCCGTAGGACTGGGGTCCTTAGATTTTAACTTTGAGTTTAGTTTCCCAAACAGCTCGTTCAGCCGTTCTTTATCCCCAGATTTTCTTCTGGCATTTGCTCTGATGGACGCCTCGGTAACCAAAGATTCTGTTTCCTGGGCCCCAGCACTGGGGCTGGTGCGCAAAAGCTCCTGTTTTGTGTACTGAAGTTGTTCTTGCGCCTCTGCCATAGTAGACTCGATGGTTTTATGTCGAGGGCTGTTCTTCACTACAGGTTCTGCTGTTTTATAATGGGTTTCATGCGCTTTCAGTTCCTCAGCTCTGAGAACTTTGATTTCTTTTTTAGGACTCTGCGGAGAGGGGATGTTCTTTATGGGCATTTTCGACCATATCGATGTCATTTGAGAAATTTTCTGTCCTGATTTTCTATTGTTAATCTTTTTCTTCTTCGCTGAAAATGGGATATCTGACTTGACGCCGACAAATCCGGAGGATGTGATCGTTTCTGTGCTGTTGTCCGAGTCTCCCTGCTCGTCCACTTTCAATCTGTCAGTGACAGACTTTGACTGCGGACAGCTCAAAATTGCAGTAGCTACGAAAGCCTGACCTTCTCCTGCTGAATCTGGTGGAGACGATGCCAAGTTCTCCTTGCTATCCCCAAAACTTCTCTCCACCAACGTCACATCAACGCTGGGCTCTTCTCCAGAGCCGTCGTCCAAATTCTCCAAGGAAGTGGCAATACTGACGGAGTTACGTGCCGAGACATCGTCTCCGCTGAAAAGGGAATCATTTTCCGACATGCTCTCGATCTTGCGCTCGTCTTTTGACAAGAAAGATTTCGTTCCCTCGGGTTTCGCAATGATGTCTTCGGCTATTATCGTTCCAGATGTACGACGACGAGTTTTTGTATCGACAGAATCATCTCTTTCCTGAGTGAAAGGTATGAAGTGACCGTTATCGTCGGAAGAGGATGAGACATCTCTTGGCACCGGTTGGGAAGCACGCCCAGATCTCGTCCTCGATGTGGATCTTTTCAAGTCTCGCTCTTTCTGCGTGGACAATGTCTTTTGTTTATTCAGCTGGCTGTTATTTCGGCCCTCGTCCAGTGATTTAGTTTTGAGAATGGATTTTAAGGGGGCAGGAGAGTCTGTCATGCTCCCACTTTCTGTACCACTTTTAGTAGGGGACTGGTCTTCTCTGTGCTGAAGGCCACCACCTTCTGATTCTGAAAATACAGGTCGGAATTCTCCTGTGCTCATTAACTGCTGTTCCGATATGCCTCTCCCTGTATCTGGCGGAAGTCCTGCTTGACCCCCAGCCTGAAATATGTCATCGTAAGACGAGCCCAGTTCGAAGTCGGTGAATCTCTCTATCGTATCGTCGCTTTTCAGCATCTGTCTGTTGACTGCAACTATATCAGTCAAGCGGTCATCCCAGTCCGTGTCCGAGGCTGAACGCACCGACAGTTTGGGTGTGGGCGGCTTGTGACCTTGACCCGGAGAGTCTGCCGGTGATGTCGAGTGGGTGATGACCTCGATATGCCGTTGTTTAGGCGGCGTTGGAACCTTTGGACTCAGAACTATGGAAGTCGAAACGGCTGCTTTTTCTATCTGAATCTCAGTCGGAAAATCCGCCTTGTTTGCCGGAAGACTCGTCCTTCTTTTCTCGTTCGTTTTCTCCTCCATAGCTTCTATACGGGCTTTAATGTCTATGGCGGTCCCGTACATTTTCACCGGCTGTGAAGGTATAGCATGACAACTACTCCTTCTCACCACTTCATCCGTTCTCCACTGTTGGTCGTACGTTAATCCCGCGCCATTTGTGCCAGCACTGGCTACACCCGAACTCCCTTTGTCTGAAATGTTCGAAACACCACCACTTCGCCATTTGCCTGAGGCTGATTTGTGGCTAACATCCTCAGCTACAGTCAGTAAGGGAGATCTGGTCCTAGTTCTATAATCTATGGCAGACTTGGTCGTTATCGTTGCAGTGGTTCTATGGACAACTTCTTCAGGGACGGCTGTTGCGGCGAGACTGTCGGATGCTGTCCTAGGTGTTTGTCGATCACTACGAGGGGTTTTAATGGGTCCCCGAGGGGTTCTTTGCTTGGGCCGACTTTGTCTCTCCCGTCTTGAGCCCACAGCGCTCTGGGGACACGTTACAAACACGGGAAACATGCAACATGCAAACATAGAATATGCAATCATAGAACAAACAACATGCGACATAGAACATGCGAACCCAGAACATGCAAAGGTATAGATTCTTGTTTTTTTTTTTTTTCTTTTCTTGTCATGCTGGGATAATATTCATAATAATATGTAAGGGCTGCATTCGTGGACACTGAGAAAATGAAAGAGGCAGACAGACAGACAGACAGACAGACAGACAGACAAATAGACAGAACCAGACCAAAAAAAAAGAAAAAAAAAGAAACAGAAACGGATAGAGACTGAGAGTGAGAGAAAGACAGGGTCAGAAAGATAGATAG
>JBCEWB010653764.1:0-17579 GCA_039654565.1 Peronia peronii
GTCTATCTATCTATCTGTCTGTCTATCTATCTATCTATCTGTCTATCTGTCTGTCTATCTGTCTATCTGTCTATCTGTCTATCTATCTGTCTATCTATCTGTCTATCTGTCAATCTATCTGCCTATCTATCTATTGTCTATCTATCTGTCTATCTATCTGTCTGTCTGTCTGTCTGTCTGTCTGTCTGTCTGTCTATCTATCTATCTAATCTTATCTATCTAATCTTATCTATCTATCTATCTATCTATCTATCTATCTATCTATCTATCTATCTATCTATCTATCTAATCACCCAACATATTCACACACAGCACGCAGTTACACACTTACATACATCAAATCCTTCTCTTCGGTGAGTGGCTTTGTCCTCTTACCGCCGTGAATAATGTATAAGCAACACAAAAGACTCCGAGGAATTGTCCTGATATGCTTTTATCTACCACCACTATTGACAGCTCCGAACACTTTGTTGGTACTTGAAACCTCTCAGCAAATCACTACTTTTTTCGCTTTCAACATTGACTTCTGTAAATTACTTTACAGCAATGTACAACAACTAGATGGCCGTTGTTGAGTCAAGTACAAAAAGCATAAAGAGTTCGGGCGGTATGGACGTTTTCTGTGCTTCTTTCAAATCACTTGGCATATCGGAAATAATCGAAATTAACTCAAAACATTGTGTGTCTATTGACAATACCATGATTTTAGAATGGGTGGTCTACAACCTTCATAGTAGATTTTTTTTTTTTTTTAGTGACTGTTGATATATCGCTGATATTTAAGAAATGTTTCTTTTTCTTATGACTTTCAGTAGTCCACATTTGATCGCCATTCATAATTTGAAATCTCTTTCTGACTGCCTCCCAGGCCCTGCACAATATAGGTCTAATGGATTTTATTGAAAACCAGTCTGTTGCTGGTTGACCTTGTATTGCAGTGATGCTTCAGTATGCTTGATACCATCGTTTCATTATACGTTACGTTCTATATACGTTTTTCAACCTACTGGTGGAGGTTATCTCGATTTCATTATAACAACAAAAAGACGAGAATCACAGAAAACGTTGATTGACCCAGGACTCAAGTTTTTCTCAAACTATACTAAATGTCAGTGAATTTATATGAATGATCTTTATAAGTTCACAGAGGACACTGGTCAAGTCATAATTTAATATAACATAGAAAAGTCGAACTGATTTGGAGTTCAGGGCTATCTGAAGGAATGCCAGATGTCGTGTCGCTGTTATAGAACATCTATATCAGCTGTTAACAATCCCGGCAGATTTTTGTCCTCTCGCTATGTCAGATAAAGGGTGTGAAGATTTTATAACAATCTGTCAGCACGATAAAGATGGGAGTCGGCCACTGGCACAATGCCTGGAACCGTAGACAAACTGCCTATAGACTAACAGCTCCTCTCAACATGGCACTGAACTGTTGTATACGGAGGCGATGTTATGTCTCGCCTTCCTCCGCTTCATAAACACTTGATTATCGAGGTTCTCAAACTTGCTTTTTGTACCCTCTCTCTCTCTCTCTCTCTCTCTCTCTCTCTCTCTCTCTCTCTCTCTCTCGGATTTTCTTGATGTACTCTGGCATTTCGATAGTTAATATATTGTGCTTTTTCACTATCTCAAAAGGAACTGTTTGTACCTTGTGTATCACCTATAGCCTATAGAGTCATACTTAATGTCGCCGGTGTGACTAGCCCGTTCCTCTCATTATTTGTCTTCTAAGTCAGGAGTTTCACGTCCATTTCTTTGGAAACTGTTGAGGAAGGGAGACCCATGGGATGGTGCAAAGTGATAACTTTGATATAGGAGTGTCTCATTTTGTTTCTTGCACCTGGGTGTGTTAGCGTTAACTGCGACATGGCAGACAAAACAGTTGTCTTATAGTAGTGCGCCTGCCTATACATTCATATTTACATACACATACACACACAAACACATGAGCTAACATATGCATATACTGGCAAAACGCAATTGGTCAAGACTCCCACAAAGAGAGAGAAATTATATAATATTTTTTATGGACTGCCCCACTGATGGAGATGGAGAGACACCTCCTCCCTCTCTCTCCCCCCTTACCGCGCCCCTCCCCTCCCCTTTCCTATTTTTCAGCCTATGTCAGCTTTAAGAAGTTTGAAGTCTTGTGCCAACATGTAAAATTATTTCATCATAACAATAGTTAAGAAGTCAAGAGATTCCTGTTACATCCATGTTCAGTCTTCTTACGTGCTCATTCTCACCCCAACTCACGGCTATCCCTCCAAAATCATCATCCTAAACTTCACTGCTAACTTTAAATCGTTGGATGCCAAAAATTTTAATGTCTACTGAGACTGAACACGACTGTAAACATTTTTTTTCTGTTATTTAAAATCCGCCAGCTATCTTGACTCAGATAGGGCTAGATGTTATCTGATCGTGGTCTTTTAATTTAGGACTTATTACATGGTTTTATTTCATCTGTCACTACCAGTCTGTTTGGTACGAATTGACAGCTTCATATGGCTTCAAATTGCACCGGACATATATAGATATCTTGAGATATATCCATGGGTATTTTTGTAACTTCACTAACCATTCCTGAGCCTTTAGAGAGCATAGTGTTAGGTGAAGTTCGGACTTTAGTCGAACTGTAAACACCCAGTGTATAGGCTGTCTCGTGCTAAAGTAAACAGTCTACAAAGTAGATGTCTTTGGCAAACCTTTGATAACATAAGATTAGGCATTCAAGGGGAAGTAAACAAAGAAACATTTGAGCTACTATAGAAAACATCCAGATTAAGTTCAACGTTTCTAGGAAAGATACGGTGTTATATATAGCGTGTTTGTATTGCTGTAGGCAAAAGAAACATACGCGATTATTTTTGAAGCAAGTGTTTTACGCGTTAAATTAGTTCTCCTGTAAGGGAATTTAACAAGGTAACAACAGAAATTCAGACACAGCGAGAGAGATAAAGCCGTTGTGTTTGTTGTTTTGATAATAATTTCTATTTTACCTGCAAGGCAATGCAGGTGAGAGAGAAAGTGAGCGAAAGACGGGCCCGCTTCATGCATATTCTTCTTTCACACTCACACGATGCTTGCTCCGAGCAAGAGCCACACTCCGACATGCCTGCACCTTTAATCACTGTGTGAGCGCGCTTTGCCTGAAGTGTGATCCATCTCTTGTAGAAAATAGCGGTTTGTAATGGAGCTGGGTTGGCTGCCATGCATTCATTCAACTTACTCACGTGTCTCCGGCAAAACCAAGGGAACTGCAATGAAGAGATTCTCATCCTTATTGCTTGCCGTAACCTCAGTCTCTGGACTCCGTAGTAAGCACACCTTAGCCATGACTTGAAGACGTATTTTATTTATTTTTTATGTCTATGATTTTTTTTTTATAACCACAAGTTCACCATAAGAACGCCAGTGACACTTATTATGCGGTTGGTATACTTTGAAAAACAATTGTTTGTACCAGAATGGAAGGCATAAGCTGAAGTTTGTTCACCGCTGTGGTCAGCCGGTCGGAGTAAATAAGTTAAATACAAAGAGATAATACTCAGCCCTTGACCTTATCCCAACTGTGACCTTCCTTCTTTCTTGAGATTAACCCATTCCAGCCCGTTTTTTCCCCTTCCTTCCCTCCACCTCGACATGCCAAGGCCACAAAATTCTAACACTCGCTAAAAATTTATCGCAAAAATCCATTTTGTTGTCATTTAGGCAGTGTGTGGTTTGTGTTATTTCACCAGTGGATCTCAATGCTGGACATTCATTTTCTAAAGGCCATCTCTTCCATTTCCCGTAATAAATCACAATCATTCTCCACCCACTTCTTTCATCCTTCTCTGTGCCTCCTAATATTCCAACCACCAACCTGTTCACAAAAACATGGAAATAAATTTGCCAAAAAATATACCATACATTCATTTTTTAAATTTTTTTTTGTCAGCTTGTACGGCACAACAGTCTTTTTTTTTTCATTACGAATTGGACATTCCTTCATTCGAGAATGGTTATGAAAACGAGAACCGAGACATAAAGAAAGAGGGACAGACAGACAGACAGACAGACAAACAGAAGAGACAGATAAACAGACAGAAAACGGAACAGACAAGCAGACAGATGGATAGAACAGATAGACAGACAAACAGGCTAACAGGCAGACAGATAGACAGAGATAGATAGACGGACAGAACAGGCAGGACAGACAGACCTGACAGATGCACATGGACAGCATGAGAATTAAATTCGCAACGCATTAATCGGAATCCCCTGACCCCATTTTTTACTATTTCTGCTGCACATTTATTATAACTAGAAATTGAAGTCTGATTTAACAAGATCTCTATGGTTGTTGTCCCATTCTGTAATAAATTTCATAAAATAAGAGCCTGTTCATCATTTTATGTAGTAAACTAGTATTATATTATATGATACGAACATGCCGGTCCAGAAACAGTAAACATGAAACTACCACAACACAATGTGTAAAGTGTCTCCTACAGATTGTTCGACATACAAGAGAAAGTTTCTCATTCCTTGGACGTTGCAGTTTGGCACAGGTTGCTTGGGATGGATGAGCTAATGGGGCACAATCAGCGCATTTATCTCCCCCTAGCTCAGCAAACCCGGCCAGTGTCTTGGATTACTCCCCTTGTGTCGATAGACAAGGAGATAGATGATTTCCTTCCGTGACTGCAGCTTCCTTCCTCCTCACTCCTTCTCCTTCTCTTTACTTCTCTCTCTCCATACGTTGCACGTTCTCACACACGCACACACCCGCATGCACATAAGCACCCTCTTCTCTGCAACTGCACTTGGGCTACGATACAAATCTGCAATCAGCCCATCGGCGATGATACGCACGCACAAGTGCAACCGAACACTACAAAGCATGTACATCCAAAGAAAGAGAGACAGAAAGAAAGAGTGAGAAAGGGAAGAGATGGAACCGGGCAGGGGAAAGGGAGAGAGAGAGAGAGAGAGAGAAATGCATAGCTTGTTGCCAGCATTGATCTCATGGGCGATTTTCAACGACATGGTGGGCTCACGTTCACATATATTATTCATTTATGTGAACAGAACTATCTATACGTACTGATAGCTATCTGTCTATCTATTTCTCTCTCAGTCGTGTTGTCCATTTCAATCTTTCTCCCTTCTTGTCTTATTTTGTCTCTCTCTCTTTATCTAATTATCTATCTATCCATCCATCCACCATCCACCTATTCATCCATCCATCCGTCTGTCCATTAATCCATCCATCTATCCATCCATCTATCTATCTATGCATCCATCCATCCATCCATCCATCCATCCATCCATCCATCCATCCATCCATCCATCCATTCATCCATCCATTCATTGATCCATCCAGTCACCATCCATCATTCACCTGTTTACATAATTCCCTATCTATACTTTTACCTAACTAGCTAATTAACACACGAGTCATCTATCTGTTTGTTCGTCCGCCAGTCTATATCTGTCTCAGTGTCCCCATGCTCTCTCACTCTCAAACTTCTTTGTCCCTCCCCCGCCCCTCTCTCTCTTCTCTCTCTCTCTCTCGGACTTCTTTTCTCTTTCACTCTCTTTGATCACAATATACATTCACAAACATCCGAACTCGTGAGTTGGATAACATGGCAAATTAAGTCAATAACAACAAAATATCAGTGCATATGATTTCATTTTCCGAATCTGTCCGATTTCAATTCTCTGATATAACACGACATCACAGCGTCTCTCACTCAGTTCCCGCCCGGCCCTCCTTCTTCTCCGAGAGCACCTCACTTTTTTCCTTCCTCCCTCCTTTCAAGACGTTTTCTCTTTCCTCTTTAGTCTTTCTCTCCCTCTTCTTCCCTTGTCCACTGCCCCAAGGACCTCCTATTCCCTGCCGCCATAATCTGGCCCTCTGAGGATGATAGTAGCACAAACAACACCATAAATATCAAGTGCAACTTAAACATAACAATCTACACGTATGCGCTGAGAATAATATTTATAATAATAAGAGCAACAATATCAACGTGGCAAGGACAGATATAGTAACCGCATCTATAAACGTTAAAAAGTAAAAACAACAATAATATTACCATGACTTTAATAGTAATGTTAACAACTACAATATTGACATCAACGGTTATATCAAAATTACAGTGTCGATAATGCGTTAACAACAGCTACAATAATAACGACAATATAAGAATAGCAAAAATAGAAATAACCTGTCTAAAGACTTTAACAACTTGAATATTAGTAATAGTGATAACAACAAAAACAATAACGTCGACAACGATAGGAATGTTACGATAGCACTGGCTTGCTCCTCAACAACTACAATTATAACAAGATAACAAAGGCAGGAGCAGAATAAAAACAACAATAGTACAACAGTGTTAGTGATAACAACACAGCACAACAAGAGCATCAATAACAAATTTACAATAAGCCCAGGTAAGAACAACAAGAACAGCGGCCACAGCATGCCAGTCTGTCGTGTCTTCCTCCATTATCTCACAACTTGCACACTGAAGGCCAACAAATGGACGTTCTGCACGGAACAATTACCATTATTCACCCGTACTCGACCAACTGCCAGACCTTCCACCACTTGCACACCCCTAACTGCTTGTTCAGCTCTGTCCATGTGTGAGCACTATAACTCACCTGTTCGGGAAACCATGCACACAAGAAATCATTCTATATTAGCCCAAGGTCATAATACAAAGACCGATGTGCCATAAACGGTGTGTGGTTGTTGTATATAAGGCTTACATCCTTGGAGACTTTAGAAATAATTTCCTTTTTTTTTTTTTCAAAAATATACATGGAACTAACCAGCTAACAAAATTATGATGCGCAAGAGCAAATCATTCGTTTTTATCTCATGAAACACCAGCATGCAAATTAAGGTAGTCATTTGAATTGTATATTACTTGTAAAATTATGCGGATTTGAAAGGTTATTTTTCTTATTTATATTTTTTCCAACATTGCTGACGAAGTATTACGGAGTGCACACGAAGCAAACCCTTTTCTCATACTCATCAAACACCTGCAAACAACACTATAAACGATCGGTGTTTGAAATGTGTAGCAGGGAGTGAGTAACTCTTGAGGCCGTCTCAGATTGGGAGCTCATTACCATGTTGTTAATATAGCCTTTTGTTTTTACTTTTCTTCACATTGCTGGCCAGCCAATCCGTTATGTACAAATGCCGACACACAAACAAAATACTTTTCCTGGACCTAGGACTTAGATATTTACGTTCTAAAAAAAAAAAAGCACTATTTCACAGCGATCGACAACTTGCTTGTAAGGACAGACAATCGTGGACAAGATATTGCTTGATCAATGCAAACTTGCAAAAACTAAATTGTAGATTTTTTGTTTCCTACTTGTACATTCCGTGATTTCAATCACAGAATTTTCAAGACTTTTTCCACACAAACCCATTCCTTGCAAACGTGACGGAGTTGACCAAGAGAAATAATTCGAATAGTGCCTACAGATAGTTACTGTAACTACCACTGCATAAAGTTTTTTTTTATACAACCTGTCGTTGGGCTCTCAGAACCAAATTATGTCAACCACTTTATGCTGTGGGACAGAGTAAATGATGATGAGTGCTTTTGTAACTTTTTTGGCGCTTTTTTTATTTTTTGTTTTGCTTTCAAGTTTCTTGGTTCAAACACCTGCAAAGAAGCCACCTGATAAGAGCTTGTCAAAAGTGATACCACTTCTCTGTAATAGCCGCGGGACGCACTCATTAACGTTGAACACAAAAATGGCAGAATTCGTTTGAATGTTTCGTAATTTATGGGTTTGCTCTTGTGATATCTTTAAACAATCATTAAAGGAATCGTACTCTGCGTTCCTAATCATCAAAATAAGACACACTCTATACATGCATACATATTGAGCTTTTTTTTTTTTTTTTCATTTATTCCTTGTTTGCCTTCGGGTCTATGTCATTCATCACTCTGTCAATCACTTTTTTTTTTCTGATATGGCTGTTTGTCTTTGCTTCTTTCTCTTACTCTCTTCTCTCTCTCTCTCTCTTCTCTCTCCATAAGGTGTGTCTTTCAGCCCATGTGCTTCTCTCTTCATTTGATTTGGTTTCAGTTCCCCCTTCTCTCTCCCTCCCCTCTCTCTCTCTCTCTCTCTCTCTGCCTTTTTTTGTCTTTCATTCATATCACAATCCTCCGTGGCGCTTTATCTCTGCCTGTCTTCTAATATCTGCCTGCCGGTTCGTCTGTTTTCGGTAGATCTTGTTTTCTTCTATGATTCGTTTATCTCATCTATTGAACAAACCGCACAGATCCAACCTCTGCCGACACAAATCAAATCTCTGAGAAAATATCTCAGCCGATTCAGTTAAGAGTTCAGGACATGAGGGAAATCTCGACTTCATTTCACTGAATTCACCCAATTTGGGCTCACTCCTGAGCATTACCACTTGTTAAAAACTACTCTCTTCAAACATTCAGATAACGTTATTTCTATACCTCACACGCCCACTTTTCCACTTGCTCAACCAATCACTCACGACACAACACAAAACGCCTTTTCGTAGAAAAACTCTGTTTCCAGAAAATCGTGAGTTAGTTTTGCGTTCGATGTCGTACCACATAATGACCAAAGCCGCACTTTCCGGAGGATAAAGTCATGCAGTATGTCGTTTTTTATTTTTGTGGAATGTTGTATTTGACTAGATGGGAAATTTCTTAAATTGAGATGAACAGGCGTTTTCACAACAATGATTTTTTTAAAGTTTAGCAGCATTCGTCTCAACGTGTTAAAGTGGTTATTTTCCCCATTACCTGCAAGTCTTTTCTTCAAAATGTACTTGCTGTCGAAGATGGTTATTATTTCTCGTTGTAAACAAATGCAGCATGTCTGCACAATGCATGAAGATTTATGGCATTTATATGATCTGTGGAACATAAAACGTTCTATCCACTTGATTTAATGATATTAACTAGAAAGGATTTTCATATTTTCAAATTCCACAACAGTAAAACTCTGAATCAGTTCAGTGCAATGAACCATACAGAAATGTGTCGAACTTTAAAAAGCTTTAAAGGTTCAAAAAGGACTTAATTATCTTGTCTCAACCTAGAAGCATTAGAAGTAATACTGCTGGCGCACTCTTTTCTGGAAATGACATTTCAGGCCTATAAGCAGTATGAACAGAGTACTTTCTTAATCTATTTTATGTTTATTTGAGAAGATTTCAAAGGGAAAGTACATTGTGCGACATAACGACTTTATCGGCCCTTGACACCTCTAGGAAAAAAAAATGTCAAACAGAAATTTTAGCTAACTAGATCTAACAGCTGCGGATCACCATTACACGTTTGTAAAAATCTTGCCCTGTTTGGCATTTTTCATGTCCCAAACATTTTCATGCATAAGAAAGTGTATCTGGTAATCACATGAGTGTTTCTTGAAGAACGCAGCAGAAACCAGTTACCGAAATAGGTGAAAGGAAGTGAATTCATAGACACCATAGGGCCCAACTATCGCTGGCGGATCCATAGGGAAAACATAGTCAATACCATCGTGTCTGTCTCTGGCAGATCCGGAGGCACCATGCATCGTCATAGTTTAAAAATACTCTGTTTGGGCCAGGATAAGGATTAGGGTGGAGTTAGGGTTAGGGTTAGGATTAGAGTTAGGGTTAGGGTCAGGGTAAGAGTCTAAATTAGAACTTAGAGTTAGAGGTTAAAGTTAGAGTAAAGATTGAGCAATTCACAGGCAGTATGACGCTTCTCCAAACCTCGAAGATCGATAGGCTCTAAGGCGCTTATCTGTCTGTAGCCATGGATGAAAATGCAGGAAATTCATTTTGACTTCACGTCTTCAGCTTGATAGATCCCTTTGTTTTCCACTCCCTCCCCCGCTCCACCACGTTCCAGCTACTTAACCTTGAACTCTTCTTTTTTGGAATTCACCCGATTCTGAAAATAGCAGCTGGGTGGAAAGATTAAATAAAAACAAACACACAGCCTAGGAATGAGATCGATGACACTAAAAGATAAGACGATGGCACTGTGGATAATGTCCGATGTTTATCACCTCCGTGGTGTAAGGAGTTATCTATTATTTATCCTCCGGCGGTATTCATTTTGAATTGATATGGTACGGTGGCCTACTTCCAGATAAGCCACCTTTCTCTGTCTTTCTTTTTTACTTTCTTTTTCTTTTTTCTGTCTCTCTTTCTTTCTTTCTTTCTTTTATATGTTTATTTATTTATTTATTTATTCATTCATTTATTATTATTATCATTATTATTGTTATTATTATTGCCCCTGTTTCTTCGAACGAACTACTTCAATCTATGGGAGAAAAGAAAAAAAGAAAAGCACACACACAGACAGACAAAATCCTCAACTATTTATCTTTTTTTCTATTTGGGTTTGTTTTGGTGTATTTCCCTTTCTCCTTTCTTTATTTGTTGATGTTCTGATCGTGTTTTCTTTTAGTGATAGTGAAATTGATATTAAAAAAAAAAAAAAAATCCCCGAAATGTTCTACAAGTGTTTGCGTACCAGATGACTCCAGTTTGCCCTGACATAATAGTTATTGATATTCTCAGCCTCTCATGCCTGTTTCAGATAAAACAGAAAGTAGAAATAAAACTAAACACTTTGATTTGTCACGAAATGGCTGTGACTTTTTCTGTCCCGTCCTAGCTATTGTGCTCGTTGTTTTTACAGCATATCGTGATGTTCTGTTCTTTGCCTAGTCAATGATAAAACTGCATGTCGTCTTCTTGGCAATTTCTGGTCTAATAACCGAGAACTCCGGTAAGATTATGTGAAAAATTCAACGAGAGAAGTGCACTCTAACTGCTTTCTAAAATAGAGAGAAAATGACTGAAAAAATGGTTTCGGCTTTTAAACAGCACGTTTTCATGTGATGAAAATCGATGCAAGACAATCTGGAAAAATTACATCAAAATGATTTGATACACTTTCTTTTCTTTTGAGAGGAGTGAGAGAACTGTAGCAGACTGTCAACAAGATAGAATGTTCATAAGATATGTCATGCAGACGTTGAGACGAAATCAGCCAGTGGCCAAGACACCAAATTTGAAAGTAGAGCACTGACGTTGGCTGTTGATATTTCTATCCCTACGTTTGCTTGTTGAAAAAAGCTTGTAAAAATGTTTAGTTTAACTTAAATTTGCTGTTAAAATGAAATTGATGGATGGTTGATTTCATCATGCCGCCAATGTATAATGCTCAAAGGCAATGCATCCGTCTCCAAGTTTCTGCTCCGGGTCAAGTACCAGCAGATCTCCGTCCGTCTCTAAAATAACACTGCCGATCTAATACTAGTTTATAGTTTACTTTGTCTGTGGCATAGTGAACACGTTTCAGAACAGTTTTGCCGGCCAATTTTCCAGCCTTACTTACACAGAGAGAACAAAGTACTGTATTTTGTCAGACCGCAAACACAAGGCATTTTGAAGACGGAGGTGACGTCACTGGGTATTTCAGACGGAGCTGAGACTGAAGCCGATCAGAGACAGATGCTCGGTACAATAATATCTGCACATTTTTTTAGAGCTGCTTCAAACAACAGCGTCTGACTGATCTGACAGGACCGAGCAAAATGGATTATCGGTCACATTTCCACCGATATTCTCACTAGGTAACACACCCTTCCCTCGCCCCCTCTCCCTCCCCCTCTCCCCCTTACCCTCTCCCACAAATATTTTGCCTCTTTTCTGCTTCATTTCTCAGACTACTACAGTACTGGTGTTGTTTTTCTACTGACAAACTATATGAATACCGGAATTCATACTGCTGTCTGGGACTGGCTGACCTCGTCAAAATGGTTGCCGAAGGATTAATGCCTGATGGAATTTTGATTTTTCTCAACTTGGTATTTTGTCATACCTTCCCCTCGTCTCTTTCTCCTACCCCCTCCCCCTCCCCCCTCCAAAAAAAAAGTTAAGAGAAAAACATCTGATGCTAAAAGAAAGTAGTATTGTACGGTATGACCGCCGCCAGAGCTCTATTTGCGCCCCAGACAGTATGAGTATGTGAGGTGTATAGAGAATGAAGTGGACGACGGTCCCCTAACGTGAGTTGGTTAGATCCAGTGCCTCAGTGTCCCGGCCATTCACATTAAGCCGCGGGGATGCTGAACTTTTTTGTTTTTTTTCCAAACCTCTCTCCGTCTGAGACGATGGTGGTATTTATATCGTGGTGACAATAAGGAAATGGTCTAGTAATATTTCGATGGCATGTAACGTCAGGCCTAAGAAGATAATGGAAACAAAAAAAAAAAAGAGATATCCTCAAATTTCTATTTGCTAATCTCTTGTACATAGACATTTTGGTATCATTACTTTGCTGTTCCATAAAATGCTGTTCGATACAGTGCGATATATTCTACCACCATTTTTAAAATTTGATATAAGGGACACCATTTCACTGATGCTATGCTTTTTGATACCATTTTCTCTGTCTATCATTCCGCACTCCAGCAAACAATGTAACTTCCAAGTACTTTCTTTCAGACAAAAATCACATACATGTACCTTATCTGTATTCTACCACTTACTTTCTCACGGATAAACGGAACAACATGTCATTGATACCTATCTCATGATTCTTTTTGGTGTTTTTTTTTTTTTTTTTCTTTTTTAAATTTTTGTTTTTGATTCTTTGTTCTGTTAGTATCTTTATGTTTCTGTCATTTCACTTTCCATTCACACAATGCTACTCTCTATCCCTTTCTCGCAAATAAAAATCACATGGACTAAGGAACATTTTTTACTGATGCCATTAAAAAAAATATTGTTTTACTTCTTATTGTTTTACTTGCATTTAAATAATGTATCTTTCAAACACTTTCTCACAGATAGAAATTACGTATCGTATTTACTACTTTCTTATGGACAGAAGGGGCAATTTATTATTGAAACTATTCTTTAAATTTGATTCTTACTGGTATCTTTTTTGCGTTAATCATTTTACTTTCAGTTATGCAGTATAATTCTCTGTCACTTTCTTTGAGATACAAACCACATACCTTATCTATTTTCAGCCCCCTCCTCCAACCTCTCCCACCTCCGGCTAAAATTTCGCTCACACAACATTGGCTTTATGAACTATTTTTGCTGCCTGTTCCATTAAGTGAATGATGTCTTACATGCATAAAGGCAAATGCACCCAGGAATGCTTTCATACTCTAAGATAATGTCTAATAACAGACGCTGCTTCAAAATATAAATGGCTTATAATTCCGTCATCTTCTGTCTATTCTATTTACATTTAGCTATTTATCTTCCTGTCACACATCGCATTATGTTTTCCAGAGTGGTTTATATCATGCTTTATCCATTGTTTTAGCCACATCAGAGAAACACGGTGTTGTCTGGCCTTGGTCGGTAATTTCATTGCCGCTTTCTGTTCTTGTTTTCTTTTTTGTCTCCTCTTTTCCCAGCCCTGCATTAGCCATATTTTTCCTTTTTCTCTTTTTTTATTCCGGCAGTCTTCCTGTAACATTAAACATGAACACCATAATAACTACATTTTCTATTATCACTATTGCTACCACTCACAGCTGCTATCTACTAGTGTAATGTCCACTAGTTCTATAAACACTCTCACTTTTACGACGCACGACTTTCCTCATACAAATTCAGTTAGAGCTACTACTTTCATTACAACTATTACTTACTTCCACCACTACTGGTACTCACAGCACTTAGTATTAAATCATTACGAACTTCTACAATCAGGATTACCACCATCGCCGTCTTCCACCAACTCCGATCATCACCATGCCTCACACCACGATTGCTACAAACAAAAATTACAAAAGTTACTGTTTCATTGCTATTGGTGAACATTTCCCGCATTCTGTTCTCTTACTAAGTGGTCTATATTGTGTTCTTTATTTATCCTTTTCACCATTTATATCACTCAGTATATTTTTCTACCTTCATGTTTTGCCTGCCTCTTTATCTATGATCCTATTATGGCACTGGCAACATCACAAAAGCAACACTGCAACATCAGCACTGCATTAACCACACTGTAATTACTACACTGTCACAACAATACAAAAACAGCTATATTGTCATATCAGTATCACAACGCCACCAACAGAAAAGCAACTGCACTTACAACTAAAGTATTACCATAGCATCACTGCAACAGTACAGTACTACAGCCTCTTCTTGCTTCTAGAGTCCACCTTATTGCCAGCGATATTTATTATGTCAACTTCCTTTTGCCCTATCTCCTCTTCTGTCTGGCTGTAACAATGAAGATGGCAGAAAAAAAAATCAGGAAAAGTAACACTTTTCCAGTGCTGTTATTGTTTTCTCAAGATCATCGAGCTCTCACTTAAAAAACACCAGGATCTCACTTTCCGTAAATTCGCCTCTATTGTTACAAAAACGTCAACTTATGAAAGGAACGTCATTGTTCAGTATGAATCATATTTCATCCCAGTGAGTTCCTAGAAATTGAAGAAGAGATGTGTTTATTCTCCTGTTGTTGTAGACACTCGCCGTTGTAAAACTAGAAGAAAGCTATTGCTTGCCAGACATCTCTGTTGAAACTCGGAAACAATACAGACTGACGTTTATAGATCATACTTTGCTCTTCCACAACGTGAAACTTCAGAAAAAAAGGTGGTTTTTAGAACAATAGCTAATTTCTACACTATAGATGTCTTTTACGTGGATGTCTCTTGAGACCAAAGATACATAAAAGTGGATTGAAAGACATCATATCAGATCCATATGGAAGACACAGGCAGTAGGATACCTTGGCACTATAGTGCCTATCTAACGCTAGCCATCCATTGGCACGATACATCGTCATATTTTAAAAATACCCGACTAAGATACAGGATAAGAGTTGCGGTTGGGGTTAATGGGATTAGGGTTAGGGTTACGGTTAGGAGTTAGGATTATGGGTTAGATTAGAGTTAATCTTGGTTAATCCATAGGTAGTGTGGTGATAACTGTCCAGCCCTGTCTGATCGACGAATGATAAAATTTATTTCAAGACTGAGGAAAAACAACAGAAAGACAGACTGTGACATCGATATGGAAGCAAGAGTCCTGCACTAAGTACAGCTGTGCTATACAATTTGATGATGCAGGGCACAGTATGATGATGATTTCGTTTTTGTTGTTGATGATGATGTTGTCGTTGTAGTAGTTGTTGAAAAAAACTTGAATGCTGTGTGTGTGCGCGTGCGCGCGTGTGTGTGGGGGATGTGTGGGTGTGTTGTGATGTATATGTGTTAATATTGCTCTCGTTGTTATCTTTAATACATGTAAGTTTCAGTGAGAATTCGAGTAGCAGAGAACTCAGACTTTATTAGTAAAAGACTCCGTTGTGCCATAGAGAGATAGCCGTGTCGGCCGCCACATTCGACTTGACGTCTGTTGTCAACGAAGGACAAAATAAAACATTCCTACAGTACTTGTCAAACACCTTCACGGAACTGTTGGCTGGAAAACGTTGTCCTAGGAAACAAAAAGTCAAAGTGTGTGCAGTGGAATTTGTGGCCTTCCAGTTTCCCGGAACATCAGCGCGCTCTGGTATTTTCTGTGGTGCATTTCTCAATTTTTCAAAAACTCTACGTCTCTTGACATGGTATCTTCCTCGCAGATCTCAAAGCGAGCAGTCTCATATTACCACGGTCGGCGTCTCGCTTTGCCGTGAAACTATAACTATTATGACACCAATGCAATATATCTCCAATTCTTTTTTGGAAATGTAGTCTGTAACTGCAGTCAATCAAGTCAACTATCTTCTGTCACAACCTCCGTTGTCGGATTTTGGCAGTTTCCCGCAGCCACGTCGCTTAGCTGTGTGATGAAAACATTCCGAGTGGGTTTTTGTTTCGTTTTGATTTCTTTTGGGATCGCCCAGGACACGTCATATTTTGTAGATTCCATCGTTTATTTCCATTCCTATCTGTTATTTTTCTGTCTGCCTTTGTTGTCTCCAAGTCGTCCTGGACAAGTCATGTTCTATGATTTCTATCATTTATTTGCATCTATGTCTGACTGTCTTACTTTATCTATCTCTCCTCTGCCCTCAAATTACCCAGAACAGGCCATGTTTCATATTTCATAGCCCCATTTGCATATATGTCGACTAGTCGGTCTCTGAGCCTGTTTGTCTGTCTGTCCGCCTGTCCATTTCTTCTTTCACTGGCGCAAGGTGGCGATGACCGTGTCAGGGCATCTTTATACAAAAATTGAAATTATCCTCTCATCCTACTTTTTTTTCTTTCTTTCATTCGCTGTCTCCTCCCCCTCCTCCCTCCTCCATTCTCTATTTCTTTCTCTCCTCTCTCTCTCTCTCTCTCTTTGTCTTAGCGAGTGAGAACACGTAGATACATTGTCTTACAACTTGTACTGTTTTTATCTACATAAGATAAGGTGGCAAAATCATTGTAATGTCCATTCAACATATGCAGCAAGAGTCACGATCAACTTTTAAGTTTAACTTGCGCTCAGTTCTCTGTTTCTCTATATCCATTTTTTTTTTTTTTTTGCATTTTGAGAAAATTGGTGTTTTATGTTTAGCAACTGTTTTTGCACATAGGAGATATGAAAAAATGATTTTCAAAATCTACCTGTTTAGGCAAGTGATCGGTGAAATAATTACACTGTATGGTAGCCTCTTTCACATGACATAGATATCCCCAAATAGCCCAAAAGTGGAGATAGAGCAACAAAGAAACTGAGCTCGGGATATTTGTAAGTAATTTCCCATATAACGCTTTTGTCATCTTGGATAACTGACATACAGTAGGATAAGCGATTTGGAAACGAAGTGAAGTCTTATTTCGTCGCGTAGTAGAAGAAAAGTTGGGTGAATATTGTATATAAACTGTCTCTTAAAGAAACATTGTTTACCCCATCAGTCTGCCGCATTGCAAATTTCTATTACCATAGCAGGGGCGCCATTGTTCGGCCTATGGGGCTCGACAATTCTTAGCAAGAACTGCTTTGCATTGCTGGATACAGGGAAACAATTTGTAATATCACACACAGTGGATGATGGCATGCTTCTTGAGGCTGGTATAATGTGCAGAACCACTCCGGAGTTGTGAGTTAACAGTGTCTACAACTGGTATATCCCGAACTTCTCTTCCAACCACAGGGATACTTTCATAAAAGATGGCATTTATATGGGATTACATTTTTGACAATTCTCTTTACTCTTTACAAACTCTGCTCCTTCAGTATTATTCTGTGAGCCCCCTACTTTTACTGTGACGGAGCAACAGAGAAATAAAAGGGATTTTGTAGGCTCAGGTTAGATTACACTTTTAAGGCTACATTACCTACATTCTATTTGTGAACACCGAGTATACTAAATCCAGAGATTTGACCGTGCACAATGGAGCGGTAATATCAATAGGGGCGTAGTGGCTCTATGGTTCGACGTCTGCTTCAGAGGGTGAAAACAACTCACGTCGGTGAGGTTGCGGGTTCTGCAGGACTCGCGGGTCCTCTCATCGGGGGATGGAAGGACACGAAGATCGAAAGACCTGCATTTTTTCAGTGACTCAACAGT
>JBCEWB010653875.1:0-17578 GCA_039654565.1 Peronia peronii
CTCCCCCCCCCCCCCCCCCCCCCCCCCCCCCCCCCCCCCCCCCCCCCCCCCCCCCCCCGCTAAAAAATGTTATTGAAGGAAAAGAGGATATCCTATCTAAGCCTTTTTTTAGAAGAACGATGTAGTAATGACATGTCGACAATCATCTCTGAAAAAAAATACTATTAATAAATAATAATAAATAAAGTGACACAACACAAAACAAGTGCTTTTTGTTATTGTTGTTTGTATTCTTTGTCCCGAGGGAAGACACACAGAACAACTATAGAGAGAGTTATTGAAAGGTGAGAGGATAGTAATTTTAATATCCTACCTACATAACTTTCACAAGAATGATGTAATCATGACAATAATTCCAGCAAGAAATTACATCCATAAAGCATTAGATTAATGTTCTTTAAAAAAGATTATTTTGCCCATGTCATTTGATCGACTTCCACATTTAACTGCTAATAAAAACATTGGTTTCATTTTTTTTTTTACGTACCATCTATGATGAGTGCAGAAAAGCTCTTGTACTTGTATGCCAAGGTAAATCTCACCTTTGACTGTAGCAACCTGCTTCCCGTTCGCCTTCCATGTTTGGGTAGAGAAAGATTCTTTTACAACGACCACTTTTCATTCGAATTCTAAGCAGACAGAAGACAGACAGACATACTCAAGCAGGCAGGCCGGCAGGCAGACAGATATACAAACAGACGTACAGACACACAGACAAACAGACAGGTAAATAGATCATACAAGCCCGGAAACAACAGCTGTAGGAGTAAAAAAAAAATGTCCATCACTGAAACGTCAAAGCACTTCAGTGGGAGGTAATACACGATACTTCTCGCGCAATTCTGATTCATTTCCAGCAAAGTTTAGAGTCTCTACAAGGAGCCAGGTTGAGTCACAAATCCAGCTCTGTAGGCCTGGGCACTACTTATTACTTCACTCGTGTGAGTGCTTCCCTGAAAAACTAGGCCTCGAATAATAACCACACTACCCGTCTGCTCGAGCCCTTATTGTAAGTGGATCAGTGGCGAGAAGTATTGTTCGTGGCAGAGTTTACATGGTTAGAGACACCGTGTGTTATTTAGGACTCAATGCTGGAGTTTGGTCGTCGTCGGTATATTAACTGTGTCATTATGCCAGTAGTGCCATTCGAGTACTCGATGTTCACGGGTAGATGTGCGGCAGATAACTAAGAAAGCAGAAAAGGGTGGTTAGATGCGGATCACTCAATCGCCGACGGTTGATCTCTCGAATTAAACCTGCTATGCTATTTATTTAGGCCTTTCAGCCCCCGTAAGGGCCTATCTTTCTCAGCTAATTAGGTTTATCCCACTGCGTCAGCTAATGCTGGTGATATGCATGTACGATCAGCTTGAAACTCATAGCTCACACTCTTCGCCATCCTACTCTCTCTCCCTCTCTCTCTCTCTCTCTCCACTCTCTCTTCTTCTTGTTTTTTCTCTATATCCTGTCTCTTCTTTTTACAACTCTTGCCCTTCTCTGCTATCGTCTTCGCCTCTTTTTTCGTAGTCCCCACCCTCATCCCGCCCAATACCAACTCTCTTCCACTACTGTTTCTCACTGCCTCACTGTTTCTTTCTCCCTCACTCTTTTTTTCCCCCTCAACGTATATTCCTCGGCCTTCTCCTTGTCATTTTCTATTTCTCTTTTCCTAGAGTGTCTTTTTTATTATTATTATTTTATTATTTTCTGTGATTTTTTTCTTCTTTTTCTTTCACCCCTTCTTTCTTCCTTGTTTCACTCTAGCTTTCTCCTCGTCGTTTCTCTCTCTTTGTCATCACTTGTTGATTTCCATGTCTTCTATCTTTCCCTACATATTTGACACCCATGCCCCACTGTCTGTCTTCTCTTTCTCCTCACTTTTTGCCGACACCTTAGAAAAGTCCATCTGAAAACTGCTGCTCAGAAATGTCAAAGGTATCACATACAGGCCCTAAATGCATACTCCTCAGTTGCCAAAAGTTCTCCAAGTGCGTATAGCGTCAGAAACTTGTGCAACATTGTTTTGATTTACGTATGTACATTTCTTTTTTTTTCTGCTATGATGAAGACCACACAGAATTTTGTGGAAATTTCTGAGACAACGAGACAGTTTAGAGTTGGACATTCCTTAATTCTAAAAGTGTCAGAAGAAATAAATTGAAATGTTAGGTTTAGGTTTACTGTGAGGACATATCGCGTATTGGGGAATGGATTTTCCTTGAAGGTGATCAGGTATGAGTACACTTTGTGCTGTGAATTCCAGTGTGTGGAAAATAATTATAGTGCCAACTATGACGATGAATCTCAGACCAGATCAGTCCCTTGACGCTTCTAAGATAAAAATTAATATGTCTCGGCCATAATTCCCAATTCCCCATTCTCCCCCACACCCCCCCCCCCCCCCCCCCGAAATTACTGCAGTTTAAAATAATATTAACAAGACAACAGATGAAAAAGGGATTTATACAAGAGATTTACTTACATTCAAGCTGCCTATCCTGGTTGGAGAAATAGTCTGAGAGTTTTACCAATAAGTACATGAATTTATCTATATGTTTGTAATAGCTCCTATCCTTCTGGCTTTCATGACATAGATCTACCTTAGGAATTCCAACATCTTCAGTCTTCTGAAAAGTGATTCACGAAATGTTATCATCGCTTTCGACAGTGGCTCTGATGAATTTCACGTTACTTTGAACGTGAAGAATTCGGGTAACAAAGAAGAACCGAGTCAAAAAAATACTTTAGGATTCAACCAGGTCTCACATACTGTTCGAAAACCATGCGTAATAACAAAAGAGTTGGATATTCTGATGAATTTGGTCACTTTTACATAGAGAAATAAAATTATACTGTTAAAAAGCTTAAAGTACCGTTCATGCTGAATTATTGAAGTAACTATGTCATAAGTTTGTGAAACAACTTGCAAGAACGGTCTAATTAGACAACAAAGAGAGAGAGTGTGTGTGTGTTAGTGAAATAAACTAAAGGAGAAAGAAAGGGGAGGGAGAGAAAGAGGGGAGGGGACAGTGAGAGGTTTTCTTGTTTTGTTTTTTGTTTTGTGTGTTTGTTTTTGTTTGTTTTGTTTTGTTATTTTTTTTGTTTGTTTTGTTTTTGTTTTGTTTTGTTGTTTTCTTTTTGTCTTTAAAACCATTCCTTTATATTTGTAAGTCTGTCAACTCTTCTGTAGTTTTTAGGTCCATCTATCCATCAACCTACTTCTTATATCATCCCCATTCTGCTTTTCAGCATTCTAGAATGAAATTATAAATCTTGTTAAATCTTGCTAAAGCATATATAATAGGAGTGTCTGTATCTCCTAGCAACGATAGTGTTAAATGATGTGGCTAACAGATTCAAACTCCATCTTCGCCGACACCCTTATTCTTGCTGCATTTCTGTGGCTTCTTCATAGCTGGTATGGGCATTCAAAAAAATGATGGGCTATGAGCTGACAGAATTCGAGACTTCTTTTACGGAGCATTCCCAAGTTTCAATGGTAAATAATAATTAATGACGGTGATCAAACAGGCAAATTTGTTTGCTTTTCAGCCCTAGCTATATCATTCAGCACTGCCAAATTACGCTGCAATGCCCCCCCCCCCCTTAATGTGAAGAATTCATCACTGTCAAAACCATAATATTGAAAGGAGGTGTCACATATCCGTGAACGAGATTTTTGTGTACTCATCAGTTAAACTTATTTGCAGAAAGCACACAATGTTTGGTTAAGAAAACGACTAGAAATTACAGAATCCACGACTTGGACAACAATAGTCCGAAGAGACGGTGGGAACACTGCCCTTTCAATGCACACAATTTCAAGAATGTAAAAATTAACAGATCCAGTTTCAATTTTTATCTGCGAAGCCTCTGCTTCAAGAGTGAGCAATTATATACCGTGAATGAACTTTAACGTTTTAAGGGCCTTGGCGCTTTTTTCCCCTTCGTTACATGTAAAAATATTATGCGCCAGTGAAAACTCCAAACCATCAGCTATCTTTAAGAAAATTTTGGACAACCTTACAGATTATGTTAATCTTACAAGTGTCAGTAGAAACATTTATTTTTGTTTAAGAAATTATCCTTCAATGTCATTACCGGTATTTATTCATGTTTAAGAGATGACCATTCAGTCCCATCATTTATGCTTGTTTATAAGTAATGACCCTTCAATGTCACCATTTATCTTGTTTCAGAGATGACTCTTCAATGTCACCATTTATTCTTATTCAAATAAATTATCCTTTAAGGTCACTATTTATACTTGTTTTAAAGAAGTGATCCCTCAATGTCATTTTTTTATTCTTGTTTAAGAAATGCTCTACAATGTCATTTATTTTTGTTTGAGAAATGGCTCTTCAATGTCATCATTTACACTTCTTTGAAGGAATGGCCCTTCAATTTCATTATTTTTCGCATTCAAGAAATGACCCTATAAATGTCATTTATTTTTATCCTTCAGTGTCTTTTATTTTTTTTAAGAATTAACACTTCAATGTCATTATTTATTCTTGTTTAAGAAATGCCCCTTCAATGTCATCATTTATTTCTGTTTAAAGAAATTACCCTTCAATGTCTTTTATTCTTGTTTAAGAAATGACCATTCAGTGTCATTATTTATTCTTGTTTAAGAAATGACCTTTAAAAGTCCTTTATTTTTGTTTACGAAATGACTCTTCAATGTCATTATCTATTCTTATTTTTAAAAAAAAATAACCCTTCAATGTCATTATTATATTCATTCTTGTTTAAGAAATGATTCTTGAGGCCTTACAGCAATGCAGGACAAACAGGGGATTATTGTATTATTGTACGTTATTTGGAAATTGAAGAAAAAATTGTTTCGTATTTGCAGTAAGTTCTAAATTACACCGGCCCCTTGCAACTTATAGGGCTACATATGAAAATCTAAGTGGCTGAAATAGAAGTTCCCAGAAACTATGTTGATACGACGTTCATTCTTCTTGTGTTTTTCATTATTTTTTAACTTTTTCTTTGTTTTAAACAAATTTTATTCAATTTGCCCTGCACTGCCCTGCCTGGCCATGCCCTACCCTACCCTATCCTATCCTATCATATCCTATCCTATTCTATCCTATCCTATCCTATCCTATCCTATCCTACCCTATCCTATCCTACCCTACCCTATTCTATTCTATCCTATCCTACCCTATCCTGTCCTATCCTATCCTATCCTACCCTATCCTGTCCTATCCTGTCCTGTCTCATCCATCCCATCCCATCCCATTCTAGTCTATTCCGTTTCTGTTTCATTTTACTTTACATCATTTTATTGTATTTGATTTGATTTGGAATTTATATAAGTCCAACACTTTTAAAATAAACGACAACGTAATTTTACACCTTGTACTTTTAAAACCCTGGCAGTGGAACTTAAGTCGTTTCAAAATATCTGCTTTCTATTAAGCTACTAATGACATATTGTGATAGCTTTTTACTTTTGGAATCATCGAAGGCTTGGTTTAATTAACTTCAGTGCATCAATACACTGAAAAGAAAAGAAGATGAAGAGTTTTATCCAGACTAAACAAAAGTCAGCCATTACGTAAAATGCATAGATAAAATCTTTGTATTGGTAAAAAAAAAAAAGTGACCACTTGCAGACTTGACACCTTACGACGGGCCACAGGTAAAAACCTAATCCTTTCACGGGCCTCAGATTGACCATTTAAATATAGATACCACTGGAGTCAAACAATGTATGTATTATGAAACTTATTAAAAAGTGGTAGTTTAGCTTAGAAAGTGATGTTAGACAAATTATAACTGTATGACTTATTTATCTTAAGAATTTTTTTTAAAAAGAAAAAAAGAAACGAAAACATGCTGGAAGAGATCCGTATTTGATACGGCTAAGTTTCACACAGCAAAATTAATTACCGAATTTGTTTCTATCTGACGTGTACACAGTGGTCTCTTCCTCCGGGAGAGATAACCTCTGGCACGATTCTGCTATGATAGCTATACGCTACCAATGAGGGCATCTGGTTTGTTTGGGAGTGCACCCCTCTCCCCTCTCCTGCCTTCCCCCCGCCTTTTTTTTTTTAGAAGGCCCAAACACAGACGAACAGAAATTGTAGTCATATCAGGTTTTGCGGCAGTTTTCTCTTTTCCCGTATCATTCTTTTACTCGCCTGTACAGCAAACGCCTGGTTCATAATGGACCGCTGTTTTGACGTCATGACAATTTTGACGACATATTACGTGTTGTCCGGCCACACTTTCTTATGTCCTTCTGACTTACACAGACATTCCAAAATTCCATTCTTTTACGCCACCGAAAAGTTGACGTCACTAACAATTTGACTATACTCCCCAATTTCCTTTCACATATATCCACATTTCTTCTCTTTATCTTCTGAAATTCCTTAGCAATCACCACTGTTCACTGCACAGTAATGCATTCAGCTACAACAGAACTGCGAATAATAAATTGTGCTTGCAAAGCAGAGTAAACCCATTTCTGGTATGAGTTTAAATTTCGAATTAAAACTACCTGAATGGTTAACAGCTATTTTAGCCGAGCAAAACTTAGTAATTTCTCAATTCGTTTTAGACGTGGCCCGAATCTAGGGTGTTTTTGTTTTGCTTTGTTTTTCTGTTTTCTTCTCTTTTTGATGTGTGTGTGTGTGTGTTTTTGTTTTTGTTTTTGTTTTTCCGCAGTCTGTAGAAAAGCTAAAAGATCGTAGGGGAACCCGACAAGGCTAGCTCTGCGTGGGAGAAAGAACTAACATGTGAACCGCTAAGAGATAAAAATGTCGGAATTCGAGGGTTCCAGGGTCACAAAATAGCGAGCAAAAAGAGCCGAAGGATCAATCTAATGATTAGGCTCAGAAATCCCTTGTTATCAAAGTGTCCTTGCACAGGGGTGAGAGAAATCAGATCCTGTACTTGTATGTCTAATTACAGAGTGGCGGAAAGTAAGACGTTTGTTTTGGCGGCCATTGGTCTTTTGTTCATGTAAAAAGGGATATTTTTTAGGGTTTTGTTTTCTTAGACATTTTCCCATTTAGTCAGACGGTAAAACAGGAATCCAAATTACCTGTCGTTAAAGGGTTGTGGGAAAAGCTGTTTTTATCCTAGAAAAGCTGCATTTGAAATAGATTGCCTGAAAAAAATCAGAATCAATTCCAGGGGGAGAAGATAGACAAGAAGAGATTAGAGATGTATTTTATGATGGCGATAATGAGGATGATAATGATGAAATTTTATAATGACTTTCTTTTTTCTCTTCTTTGTGGCTTTGAAAAAAGAGCCAGCCCGGCTCACAAATTTGGGACTTGCAATATTTTCAGCAATTTCAGTTTATTAAATCCTCATCATTTATTTAAATTTATTGAGTCAGTTACTGATGGTCAGTCTATATTTTGAAATTCACATCATCACATAAAATTAAGATAATGATAAGATGGGGGCAATTTATCTATTTTGTCAATTTTGAATTCGTTTATTTTAATGTCTTTTCAGTTAGTGGCGGTTGACGATAGATGTCTTGTAGTTCAAACCATTTCTATGAAGATTCAGAAGAAGAAACAAACGGGTTAAAAAATTTGGCAAGTTCTGTCAGTCAATTCAATGTTTAGCCTAACTTATCAGTTCTCCAGATTGTTATTTCTCTATTCTTATGCATTACGTTAGTTACCGGGAGACAGTCAATGTCTTAAGTTTTAGGACATCTATAAAATGATGACGATGAGATGGCTTTCCTGTTCACAACAGACTGTACATTTTAATTGTGCACGTATTTAGGATATTCCTGTAATAGAGTTGCAAAATGTTGGAAAATTCATCGTCTCACTTCTTCGCTTGACCCTTTTACAGTGGTTGGGAAATTTATGATGAAAACTCTTCTCTATGTTTCTTATAATCAATTGAACCTAGATACTCTCTAAATAATAATAGTAGTGAGTAGTGTTAATAATTAAGTAGGAAAGAGACTGACGCATTTCCGGACGAAACCAAAGACTTCCGGCTCTTACCGGAAATGAGGCAAAATCATGTAAACAATGGCGCTTAGCCTTCATTGTGATTGTGTTGATGTACTTGATTGCCGTAAGTTATCAGTATTTTATGAAATTATTGTTTTCCATCGTGACCATGGACTTGAAGATCAAATCTTGTTCAGAGGTACAAGATTATTTACGAGGCAGAGATAAATGGTTTTGAAAAGCAGGACCTTGTTGACTTGTTTGTGTGAAGTACTGAGAGTCCAGGCATCGAGCTGGACCCAGATAGTATTTTGGAGTGTAAAACTGACACCCTAATGGCGAAATTGACAGCACCGACTAATGGCATGAGCATAAACTAGCTCATTCCTACCCAGCTTGATGTGTCAAATGACTTAAGCCAAATTCTAATGTTAAAAGCATTTCATATTTTATCTTACCTTACCTAGTCGAGAGAGTGCGAATGTGGCATGTTTGCCTCACTTCCTGGTTGTAAACTTACTTTCTGCGGGAATCCCCGTTGGATTTGTCCCGAAATCTTGCCCAACTCTATTCACTCTTCAGTATTAGACCTGATGATTTTGGCCACATTTCGTAATCAAAAGGAGAGAACAATTTGTTTCCAAAGGAGAAGACAGCGCAATCTTCGGTGATGTCACAACTAGAGATCAATATTAAAAAGCTATACACAGCAAAGGAATGAAAATAAAGCCATAAGCAAGTCATTTGATTAATATTTTCCGTACACAGCATACCCTATTTACATTTTTTTTAATGTTTACTTTGTTGTCCTGAGGAAGAGCCAATTTGGCTTGAAAATTTGGTAATTATTATTTATTAACACCAATATCAAGTTGTTTATATGTTATTTGCTTTTTTTGAATTGTTTAGTTAGTTGCCGGTGAGACAGTCTTATTATATTTTCTAAAATGATAATAATGATGACAATGAGGTATGATGTTGGTATTTAACGGCATATCAGCACGATTACGACTATATTACTGCCGTCATTTTTAAGAATGCAGTATATGCAGTTTTTAGTTTTACAGGAGAGCCAAAAAAAAAAAAACTGAAGATGTTGATCAAGACAACAATTTTTTTTTAATCTTATCAGATATATATCTCATTGTACCAGACTATAATTTATCCTTTTCGCCAACTCTCTTATTGATTTTGCATAAACCTGAGAGGTAGATAAGCGGACATTAGTCAAACTGTATTTTTAGAAATAACCCCGGATGAATGTTATACGTTCAAAAATACAGTTTATGCCATATTCTGTATTTCCGAGATAACCATTGTAAAATATCGGACAGAATATCATTAAAAATACAGTATGTACCACATACTGTGGCTTTGAGAGGTAAACACTGTCAGCAAGTCTGATAACACATCATTAGATTATATCATACCTGCCTTTTATATCCCATTAAGTGAATGTAATTCAAACAAAATGATATTTTTTCTCAACGTGAGTGCTTCGTGAGTTGGCATATTAAAATTTTTAACAAATTTGAAAAGGTGACTCCATTATTAGCTGTGGCAAGATTTTTGCTATGGGAAATTCATAGACATACCTTACCAAAACTTGTATCTGATCAGTGCCTTTAGAGGCGTGAGTCTACTGATGTATCATTCTTTTTTCCTCGGGTGTACATTATGAGGCTTGGACAGGCAATTTATCTCCATCTGAAGTGAAAAGGACTTCTTCAATAACGCGAAGCTTGTCCAGGAAATGACAATATGGTGTTGGCTTTCGCTCCCCTCGTAGAGAGCCAATATTGGTGCCAGTTTGGGCTGTTCTGATATCTTGTCGAGCATTTTATCGATTTATGCTAGATTGTCGGTCACGAAAGTAAAGTGGTTTCATCAAGAATGAAATGCATTTTGCTTTATGTACGCAGGACACAAAATCATTGAAGTTATAGACTTTCCCAACATGTTTCATTTTATTCTCAACCTTTAAATCACAGGCACGGCCTACCTAAATGTATAGGAATTTCAGCGTGACTTTCTTTGCCTGGGGTTGAGCACTGTTTACCACAACGATTACTATCGAGCATAAAAAAAAGAGAGTTTTTCTTTGTCCTTTACAGTTGTTATCTGCATCTACATGTATCTATAACACGATTTTCTCCTCTTCCGAGGATTATTGTTGGGAAGGTGGATGCAAGGGCGTCATCATTACGTTTCTATATATATCTTTTGGAAGTGGCTTCATAAGATTTTAGACTCTTTTTTTCTCACAATGTATCACTTATGCCCGCCAGTTACTTTGTAACTGTATTTCAGGCGGCAGGTGCCTGTGCCACGGAGCGTGTTTTCTCTTGTAATGAGATCTGTGAGTTGTAAGTTTCGACGTAAGCCTTCACATCAGCATCATTATAGACACATGTTTTATGCTATTCCTGGCCTGTCTTCCAAATTACGGGGATTCTGGTTAGATGGTGTTTCTCTAAACAGTATTATGATTTACAATCATGTTGTTTTTTGGTTTATAGCCATGTATTTCACGATAGAAACTTTTGCAACACCAACTCTTGTTCCATCCTGTTTCATCAAATATATCAAAATTCTTCTTTCCAGAGACTTTTCATTTTGGAGTAAAGATTGTTGCACCAACTCCCATCAAAAGCATCTGCTGAATACTGTACTTCCATGTCAAGTAATGGTGGTTTACTTTGTCTCAGAGTGCTTCCGGCCATCGCTGCATCCAGGTTTCATCGAACGATTTAAACCATCTTGGCTTGTTTACTTTGTATTCGCCCTTCTTCGCTTTCTTTCTTTGATTTCATTTCTTCTGTGGGCGACCGTCAGTGTCTTGATTAGTACTGGAACCCGTTTCTTCATATCGGAGAGTGGTTACTGATGTTGAAGACAATGGAAAAGTTTCTTTGTCTGCATTGCATGCCACATGAACAGTGTTTGTGTGCTTCGACTTGGCTTTTGATTTCTTACGAGGAGTCCGCTTGGGTGACAGATTGTTTTCATGAAAACTTGAGATAAAATCGTTTTTCGAAGGTTCGTAGACCGCGTCTCTGTGGCTGTTGTCAAGCTTGTCTTCCGATTTATGGTAGATACATTTTGATTTCAAAGCAGCCATGTGATAGAATAACACTTATACTCATACATAATTCGCATGCGAATACAACACATTTTACGCAATGTATGATTACTAAAAGCCAGTATATGCCTATGATCTTATATTAGCAGTGATATACTTTTCGACAAAGCAATTGTGTATTCCCAATTGAAAATACAGTCTGAGAGCATATGCTGTATTGTTGACAATAACAGCTTCATATATTGTATTTTTATTAATAAACGGTACAAAAACCAAGAAACAGTATGCAAAGAAAGGCACAACTTTGGTAATTTCAAAGATTAGGAGGCCTAACCTAGATAAAAACTGCATTACGAGTTGGTGGTTATATTGATTCAAAAAAGTCATTTCGACCAAAACCTGCATATACTGTATTATTAAAAAATGATGGCAGATTACGCCTGGCACGGTTGAATACGTTTATGAGTAACAAAACACGTACCAAAGAGTGTGTCTATATTGAATAATCAGATTGTAAAGGGAATCTATCAAAATATGATATACGAAGACATACTGCTTGCCGTGTGGCGCATCGCATGTTCTCAATATCGCGTGAAATAATAGATCTTTGGCTTGAAATGATACTGTAGTTACAAGACTGGCATTATTATGCATCATGCAGCGGGTTTACCAAAAAAAAAAAAAAAGTAATGAACATCGCCCTGCTTTTCTTGCCGTTATTATATATATATATATATTCCAGCTGGCGTGGCCAACTACCAAAGAACATTGCAGAAATTCATTTTTTTTTTCCATCAGCGATACACTTATCAAACTGCCACAATTTTTCTTGAATCTTACTTGCTCTGATTTTGTGGTGACATATGAGTCTTCATAATGTGTGTGAGTGTGAATGTATGTTACATATATCATCAACTGTAAAAGGAATTTCTTTCTGAGGACAAATAAGATTTATCTTTATCCTCTTCCTTTATCATTTCTCTGCTTCAGAAATAAAAAATCAACTTTAAAGACTCTCTTGCCAAGAAAACTGTGGATCTCTTTCGTGTTGCTATGAGAACAGGAAAAAGGAAACCAGACAAAGCTTCAGTTCCGCACCTGTTTTCTTTTCTTTTTTAAGCTCTGACCACACACGTCCATTCTCACGAGCCTGCAGGCTGTTTAACGGTTGACTGCCAGATACGGTTTCGCTAGCTCTCCAAATGCTGAAATCTTGTAACAGACAACATTGTGTACTGTAAAAGTAATGATATCAGGCTCGGAGAGAATGTTAATGTGCATTAAATTTTATCGTGATAACCGCCGTAATGTCTTGTGATAAGAGCGGTCAATGGATTTTCTACCTCTACCCTTTTACATCGTATCTCCTCCTCCTCGTTTCCACCCCACCCCCTACCTCCACCTCCCCCACCCCCCCCCCCCCCCCACCCCCGGTTTCTGGTGTTATTGAGGTTTACTGTTTGTGTATTTGTGTGTAACATGAGATAGGCGACGCGATCCGGTTAGGATTCTCTTCGTTCTAATCGTAACTTTTCAGATATGACGCTGAATTCCTGCTGAAAAATCGTGTTAAAGTTACCTTTCATTACAAACAAAAATAAACGTTATCCGGAGGGGAGATCTAAAATATATCAAGGGCTATTCTTGTCCGTTATAACCGACGAAGAAAAAGAAACAAAAAAAAGAAAAAAAGGTAAACGCAAAGAACAAACTCTTCTATTTAAAAAAATAGCCCACAATAAAACAATGGTCTAATCAGTACCATATGTACCTCTCATAGATAGCATTAAGAGCACGAACAGTTTAATTTCAGATGGGTTAGAAATCATGGATTCAAGCTTCTTAAAATAATATTCATTTCCTGATTTTTTTTTTTTTTTATTAGCAGCCATATTTCCCAGGAAAGCAGCTATTTTTAATTTTTATTCCGTTTGTTGGAGAGATGATGGAAGGTTTACCATCGTGGGAGTAACAGCTCAGTGTTTTTTTGTTGTTGTTGTTGTCAGTGCTTCGCAAAGACATTTTATATGATAATATAAACAATCTTGGCAGTAAAAAGCAGGACGAAGAGAATAGTGGAGATGCACAGTCCAAGCAAAATTTTCAAATTCCAAGTTTCTACTAAAAATTTCTTCTCACAAAACTGGGCACGTACTTTAAGCCTAGATAATCCTACTTTCTTAGAATTGAAAAGCCATATGGATAATAAAAAAATGATATAAAGTGGGTTTGTGGCCATTCTTTGGTAGCAAACGTAGGCCTGCCGATGGCGTCTGAACTCTGGTGAATTCAACAAAGTGTCGAATCTGGTCAAACGCTTGTGCATTATATATTGCATTTGAAGTGTAAGAAGAAAGTATTCATTTTATACAGTATATTGCATTTAGTTAGCAGATCCTGTCATTTCTCGAACATGATTAAATATCCAACGGTTCTTACTGTACTATCAAAATAAGGCAAGTTCATGAAGATCAGGCGTCTACCTGTAGTTGTGTGGGGGGTTTTTTCCCTTTGAAAATAGTGACTTTTCTCAACTTATTCATATATATTAATACTACTGAACGTTTAATGTTAGCAGTAAACCGGTGTAATAACTAGAACTGATTTCCTTACGATCTCGAACGGAACATCAGCACGATCACCACAGCTATATTGCGCCGGACACGGAAGAATACGTTTACGGGTTAAAATGTATATTTAAAAGAATGTTTATACACAATAAATTGGACGATGAACGATTGTAATGAAAGCTATCAAAAACGGATATCTGTAAACATACGGTTTGGCGTGTGACCCGACGCACTTCATAATTTCATACTTTCACGTTGATGGTTTAGATTCTAGAATACAGATCCTACTTGGCATAAAAAGTGTAGGATAGTTTGTGACCCCCTTTTCTTAAACAGATCCTCCTGAGAGCTACTCCAGAAGTGAGCTTCTTGAACGTCTCTGAAGTCAATGAAGTGGAGAGCTATGCATTGCCATGCGGGACCTTTCTCTTGTGAGGAGAAAAGTACGAGTGAGGTGAGAATAACCCAAACACAGGCGGTTGAGAACCACCGGGTGTCGTCTTCGCAACTGAGATATGACCAAGGTCCAAGGTTTGGCTGAATAAAGTTATTTGTGGAATGTTGGTTCAATCATCGTTGCCATCTCGATTTGATATACTCATTGATCATCGGCTTGAGATTTTAACAGCCAAAAAAATTAACTCTTTCACTGCCTTAAGTGGAAAACATGTTAGGTCTTTCAAATCTCACATTTACTCAAGCTCAGCTACTTCTTTCCACTGTATGCTAACCAAAGGATATAGGCCTACTTCTTTTTAGAAAACGAAACAGGATAGACCTAGTCACTTCTGTGCTGGAATAATTAAAGGAACAAACCATGCTTGATCTGTCTGTGACAGTAAACGGGTTAATGTAGAATTAAGGACCACTGCGATTAGCATTCAATTACATCAAGGATTTTTCTCAAATTACAATGGCAAGCATTAATAATCTTCATGATCTGCTATTGCTTTGTCTGTCGTTACGCATTTGCTTGTTTTTTTACCTTTTCTTTCTTTTTTTTTTTAAATTTTAATCGTGATGACGAGTGTCTCTCTCTTTTCTCCTTCTCCTCTGTCTTTCTGTCTCTTCTCTCTCTCCTCTCTTTCTCTCTCCTCTCTCTTTCTCTCTTCTCTCTCTCTCTTTTTCTCTCCTTTCTTTCTTTCGCTCTCTTCTCTTTCTCTAGCCTATCTTTCTTTCTTTCTCCTATCTCTCTTTCTCTCCTCCCTCTCCCCTCTCCTCGCTTCCTCTCTCTCTCTCTCTCTCTCTCTCTCTCTCTCTCTCTCTCTCTCTGCATAAGACATAAAAGACATTAAAGTCAAAATATCCCCACCTATGCAAAAATTCAGTGCTTCACTATCATGTTCACGTCAAGTACAGCTGTGCTAAAGATCATTCTATCAGACACCTACACACACAAAAATCGTGCTGGTGACACCGTAAACTGTCATAATGCTGAGATTCATGACAGAGGTGACCAATCTCTCAAGGTTGTGTTGGTGTGAGAGGTGGTTCTTGGCGTCATCTTAGAACTATCAATCCATCAACGTATTCAGTATTGCGTTCAGCCATTTTGTTCTCAAATGTGAAGTCATTCTTATTGTTCTCATCAATTTCCAGCATCCGCTTAGGATGTATCGAGTTGCAGGCCTTGTAGTAACTGATTCCATTCATGTTCTGAAATAACACCTTTCGAGTAAAAAATACGCTTAGAGTTGTAATGGAAGAAAAAAAAAAGATCAGCAATTTTTTTAGGTCATGAATAGCAGAGTAGTATTATTCTTAAGTCTTTCCTAAGCCTTGCCTCTCTTCTGTCATGTTGATTCACGGTTTTATGGAAAAGTTCCTGATATTTACAACAAAACTAATCTATGTACCAAACGAACAGAATTTTTATGATACAGTGTTTCTGGGTCAAATCAGAGTTAGAAATACTTACTGGTGGCCTGTCTTTGTACATGTAATAGATTTTATCTTGCCTAAGATCTGAACAAATCAGTTGAATAAAAAATCTGGAATAATGATTTTGTCTGTAATTTCAGATACAAAAAGATGGGAGAGAATCAAATGAAGCGCCAATGAATTTAGGAATATTGATGTTTTATCTTATAATAGATATTTTTTACTATGATTGAGTTTGTGTAAATTTCCCAAATTATAACATTTAATGCAGAGAAAGAAACTCTAAATGTAAATGTAAATGGCGGTCCTTATATACATTCGAGCTCCACGCAGTGAGGCAAAGGTTTAGCGCAGTCGACAGGTCGACGTCACTTCTGATCCGATCGGACTTAGGCTCCGTCTCCTTATGCCCGACGCGTAGCTGCATCGACGAAAAAAAAAAATGGCGCTCCAAAATCAATCAAGTAAGATTTGTATAAGACCATAATTATTCTCCTTATGCGCGGCGCAGCGCGAGATAACTAAGCGTCGCACATACGGAGACGTAACCTTAATGTGTCATACAGCAAATCAAAGACGGAACGTAAAGTTTCAAGGGGGTCATGGCTTATGGCAAATCGAATGCTCTCAAAAATAGTGTATGGAAGACACTGTGTCTTGCTAGCTCATGGTTAATATTTGATGGTAAATCTGTCAACTCCAGTGTAGGTCAACCTGTTTGAACTGTTTGGGTATAAAGTCACCTCACAGAAATGTCAGCCATTACATTTCAATTAAAATTCCTATGTATGCAATGTTGAACTTGACCGAAAAGCCCACACAATTCTTTGAAGTAATAATAATAGGGAACTACAATTACCCCGTAATGTCTAGAACATGATTATGTCTTTACAGTGTATTAACATTGCAATGTACACAGCCTAATTTATATATCTAACTAGTAAATAATAATATGTAAAGTAAGTAAATGTTTAAATGTATCTTTTCTCAATAATTAATTTTCATTATAACTAGATTTACATGGCAATATTTTATTGGGTATTGGATTTTTCTGGATATTCTGTATATCTATTCTAAGAGAAATAGAAAGATCCAATGCAGTGGTGGTAAGCTCTTCTCTGTCTTTGCTTACTGAAGAAACAAAACAGAATGAGATGGCCACTAATTAGATGAGACAGTCACATTATCATTTTCAAATAGATCTATATTACATTCAGTTTGCTAAATGCAGTTGGGCGATATGATACATGCACTCAAAAGAACAAGCATGAGAACGCCTTCATTATGCGCTAAATTCATCTATAATAACTTAAAACTTCACCATACACAAAGAAGCCTCTCAAGCCCTCACAACGAACAAAATACATTTTTTTTTCTTCTACAATAGGTATGTTTGACGACATTAAATTTGGCTTCCATCTTCTGGGGGACACAGAATATGCATATAGTGATGAAACTGGCAAATCCGTTTCTGTCGGAACTGACGGATTTTAATTAATTTTATCATACGTTGTCTCAAGGCCGGTCATTATTTCATGTTGAAAGATGTCACAACTGCTCGCATACTACTTCGATGTGACTCCACGTCATTTTTCAATCCTTGACTGAAAAGAATCAATATTCTTAACCCAAGATGTGTCAAGATGTCGAACGGGTCCAATAGGCTTTCATTACACTTTTTGTATCTGAATTATTTATTATTCTTCCCATAAAACAAACACGGAATTCCATTAAGCATACACATTTGACCTTATGAAAATGTGCTAGCAGCTGTGGGAAGACAAGAACTCCAGTGTAGGTCCATGTTCGCCAAAGCAACTCCTGGGAACAGTAAAAAGAACAGATGAAAATGACCTCGACAAAAGAAGATATGGGTAGAGTAGACAGGACCAACGAGTGGACGGGAATCAAAATTAAATGTACGTTTCATTACAACTGAAACACAGATCAGGACTGGCAGAGATGAAGGAAATTATCAAATCAAGCGACCAACTACCTCCTGTATCTCTCTCTCTCTCTCTCTCTCTCTCTCACACACACAGACGGAGAGAAAGAGAGAGGGAGAGAGAAAGAGAGAGAGGGTTTAGTTTGGC
>JBCEWB010653985.1:0-17570 GCA_039654565.1 Peronia peronii
TCTATCTATCTATCTATCTATCTATCTATCTATCTATCTATCTAATCTATCTAATCTATCTATCTAATCTATCTATCAATCTATCTGCTTGCTTTTTTTAATACATTTTCTAAGTACACAATTTCAATAAGATTTTGCTTAGCTCGTTGAATACTCAACACAGCTTTAAAATGAAATGTCCTAAAATGGGATAGAATTTTCCAAGATCATTTGTGCTGCTGGAATATTGATATTAGTTAAAAGACAGGTCTAAAATTATCTAATGTAAACTACCCAACAGTTTGTTATCATTAGGTCTTTAAGCCGTTCCTGGGTTTGATATATATTAGGGTGCAGAGGCTTAAAAAAAAATCTGGCCAAAGGAAAAGAAGGAAGGATACTTTTGGATCTCAGAGATGGAAATAACTCTTGAATTTCAACCTCTGAGATAAATTCTCTGTAGATCCATTTTCACATCCCTTTGTCCTTTGGAAATGAAAATAAATAATGAATGGACATTTTAAGGACATGGTATATCCAGTGTTATCTCTCTTATTGTGCCTCATCATGCATCTAGCTTGAACTACTGTATATTGAATAATACCGTGACATATTTTTGTCTCACAGGCAAGGGTACAGAGAGACAAAGAAAGAAAGACCTCCATTTCTCCCGGGAGAAAAGCAGCCAGAACCAGAGAAGAGGAAAATTCCTCAGGAACTGCTTTGCCATATATGTGAAGATCTGTGTGTTGATGCTGCTATTGCTCCATGTTGTGGAACCAGTTTCTGTGATGAATGTAAGTTGACAAATCAGGTTATCACAATATTGTCTTTTGATTGTTTCAGATTAGTGAATACACATAGTATTCAGGCCTTCAAGTGTTTATGTAAGCAATGCTTTTGTTATTGATTTGATATGTTTGGTGAAAAAACAAAATAGATCTTTCTTTTTTTTTTTCTTTTTTTTTTTTTTTAGGTACAGCCTCTGGAAATTTAAAGGGAGTACAAAGCAAGATAATGTGAGAATTTATATTTTATTGTGCAAGTATTTAAATTGATAGCTTGAGAGAGGCCGAAAAAGTAACATGTTTTTCAGTTTTCAACTTTGTGAATTTATTCCTTAGCACAGAAAGATCTTTCTTAGACTTGAAATGAAGATATGTTGATCAATAAAGGAGAAATAGTTAGTTGAATTTAATATCTGCTTTGAAGGATCCTTATGCACAACTTTTGTTATTCATAGGTCTTCGTGAAGAACTTCTTGAGAGTGAAGATCATCAGTGCCCTTCTTGTAAAGAAGTAAATGTGCTTCCTGACAAAATAGTGGCCAACAAGTCAATGAGATTGGCTGTAACTAACTTCCTGAATGACACTGGCTATACAAAGGTAAGTTCCTATTTAATTTTGAAAGAATTTTTGACAGTTTGCAGTTTTTGTTGATATTATTTTGTATGCTTTGTCATTGCTCATCATCATTATGGTTTGATCCACAAGAAGGCAAGAAAAACTTCTCTCTGTGTAAGTGTGGTTCTTTTTTTTATTATCACAGTATATACAGAAGAACTGATAGTGGTGAAATGTCATAATTTTTCAGATCTCATTTTGTCTATTTCCAGGCTAAACGGAGACGCTCCAGTTCTCAGAGTGGTGATAATACTCCTCAACCAACTTCCAAATTTCCTGGTCTGACTGCTGGCATAAGTGCAAATGTGACGGCCCCCACAGCGGAGCAGGTGATTTCCAATCTAACTCAGAGCCTGACTGCTGGAGGGCTTCGTCCCCTCATGCCTAGAGTAGGAACACAGAATGATGCCACTCGTCTTCATTTACCATACAGGGCCCCTTTCAATTCTCAGTACAGCTTCTCAAGAAGTTCAAAATATACAGCTGATCAATTTTCAAAGCCTTGGAGATATGGCAGTGAGGCACCGATAAGTATGCCAAATGCTATCTCAACCATAAGCCGCAGGTAAGAATCAGTTTGTAGTAATTTTTAATCTTTTATTGGAATTTGAAAAAGTGACACATCCTGTTTGACTTTCAGAGTTCGAAAACTGACATGCAGCTTGTTAATAAAGTTTGAAAACTTAAAAGTTGGTAGTTTGTTCTTTCTAACCAGATGTGAAAGAGGCAGATCACTTGGCAGTTCAAAATGGCAGAGAAGTTTCATTTCCTTAAACTTTTTACTGTCTTTCACATTATGAAATAATTTTCTTTATTCCTTTCATAATAGGAATGATTTTCTTTCTTTTTATAGAAATGAGACTTCTCAGCCCAGGATTCATGCAGAGGAGGCACCTCCAGCATCCCAAAGTATTGAACAAATATCAACACCAGACAGTGGAAGGTAAGAGACAAGACATGTGGTCATTCTGTTTTTTTTAACTACCACACCATTTCAACTGGGAATAAATTTTTCAGTATTCATTATTATATTTCATAATGACATTGTTAATCGTTCTGAATATGTGACTCAAATTTCCCAGTTCTGCATATTGGGTGTCATTCATGTATGTTATGTAATTTTTGTAATATCTCACCATCCAGTTATTTGGAATATGCTAAAGGACTAAGTAAATTAACAGTCAGAATTATTTTTCTCTCATGTGACTTCCTACAGTTCACCACTGATAGTTTATAATTGTTTGATCACCTGCTTCTCACTTTATGGCATTGCTTTATGGTTCATTCATTTTTTCACTATTATTTTTACATCTGTTTACAGATCATCACCAGGAGAACCAGCTGCACCAGGGACTTCCCCTGCTATGGACAGAAGCCACAGTCAAGAGCCAGCCCCTAAAGCCCCTCCTGCGTGGCATCCATCTCCGCTGTTGAAAAATCCCCAGCCAGTCATCAGTACAGTAAGGCCTCCAGTTTCTCTTGGTCTTGGCTTGGGTCTTCCCACACATCGTATTCCACTTGTGACTGTACCACCAGCAGGTCATCAGCCTTTTACAGGTAAAAAGTGATGTGAAAAAAAATTTCAAATTGAAAACTAAAAAGTATAAACATTTTTTAGAATTTAATTCATATCATGGTCACACATTACTAGTTTGCCACTTAAATTTAAATTTTAGGAAACTATAAACAAACAAACAAATTTTGGAAGCATTTTTCAAAATGTTTTTAAAAAAAAAAAACTAAGAGACTGAAGGATCCATTTAGAAAAAGTGACTTGAAAGCAAAACTTTTTATTGATGTTGTTTGCATGTCTTGGTCTTTTCATGAAATTTTGTATGGAGTCAGATAATGAAGCAATGGCTCACAGTGTGCATTAATTATCATAGTGTGAACATTATTACGGGGTATTTTCTTTGAAAATGAATGCTCATAACAAGTGCGTTGTTTTTGAAGCTTTCCCTTTCTTTGGTTTATGGTTCCAGATTTTGTCGTTGCTTGTCAACAGAAAATTAGTGTATTTCAGAAAAATAATGGATATGTGCATTATAGTATAATACAGTATTATATATAAATGAGCTTTGAGTTTTTAGAATAAGTGACATAAGGTCTTCCAAACTCAGAGCTAAAACATAGATCAACAGTGGAAAAAATGTGTTCCAAACTTTAGTATTATACATTATATTACATCTGTGTGGATGCCTCTTTATAATATTATTGTAATTCCTACCAAATATCACAATGAAGGGCTTTGTTTACAGAAATTACAACTGTAAACATTTTTCTTAATTTCTTTTCAGCTGTCACAGGTTTACCTGGTTACCCAGGTCCTCGACCTGGTCCACCTGCCATGCCTTCTCACATTTCACCAGCAGCAGTTCCTTTGTCCAGAGAAGAATTCTATCAGGCCAAGAAAATAATGCAGCAACATGCTACTGAAGCACCCACAAAGAAACCAGTTGATGTCTTTGATTCATTTGCTGACTTTACAAAGAAGAAAAGCTACACGCCTGATAGGCGGAGAAGGTATTTAGTTCGATTTCAGCAATCTCTTCTCTTAATTTTTTATCTGTTGATCAGATTGTTGCCCAACGTGTATTTGGCAAACTTGTTCTAATTATAAATTTTATGTAGGTTATTTGAGTGCGTAGGAAACCAGAAGTTAATGAGAATTAATCACTCCGTGTTGATCTTTCCTGAAATAAATGTCTATATTGGTTAGAATCAAGGTGGTAAAGCTCTTTGTGAAAGTCATTTCTCAATCAATTGTGGAATAGATCAGTGATCTAGTAGTGAGAGAAAGCTGTGACCATATGTACTCACACTTGCCCCAATCAAATTCTTTAAAATTATTTTTTTTCTCTCACTCCGTCTTGATCCATAGTATTGCATACCTCAGTGTATTTCAGCCTTTTTTTCTTTAAGCCACAGTACTTTTTTTTAATCAAATAATTCTCGCGGAACACCACCAATAAAAAATGTTGCAAAATGACATTTTTAGCCTAGTACAGCATAGATAATCTTTTTATTTATACTCTCTCATTGTGAAATGTGGGCCTGTTCAGATGAACACAAAGCTGATATCCTGGCAGAAATCGAAGAAAGACACACATGAAACTTTTCTTAAAAAATTATATATGTAGCCTTTCAATCCTAAGAAAGTAAGATTATTTCAGCTTTAAGTGCATGCCTTTGTTTTTGGTGAGAAGAATTTTTGTGGGCAGAAATTTGGATTATTTAAATTTTGTCCGTGCAGCGGTTTTTCTGCCTACTCTTCATCTGATTTTGAACTTACAACTTAAGTTTTGATGATAGCTTTGGCATCTAATTCAAAGATCACATTGCTAATGAATAATGCAGAGACAGGTCAGTGCTGCAGTTGGAGGGCATAGTGACCTCTTGTCTGTAGTTAAACAGCAGAAAGTGAAATAGTGTGATGATCAAAAGTCTTGCAAAATCGATCATACAAGACAGAATCTAAAAAAAAAAAAAAAAAAAAAAAGAGGGGGGAGGATAGCATCAAGGAATGGAGCAGTCTCTTTATGGCTACTGCACTGAGATTAGCTGGAGACCGGGACATGTGGAGGAAGATTATCAAGATGTCATCAGTAGTGCCTCTATTGCCCTCCAGAAAAATGTGGAAAAATATGTTTTAGTGAGGTTATTTTATGTTCATTGTATAGTTTCCCACAGTGCACATGACAATCGCTCATGGCACATTAGTGTGCTGCAGTACAGTGGTTAAAAACCACTGACGTTTTCTGTTGATCTGCCTCCAGCACATTATGTGATGCGAATGGCCGGTATGACTAGAATCAATTTAACTGAAACACAGTTTAGAAAAATTCATAGTTCATTTTATGGTGTTTTAATGCAGACATGTTTCATTTATTTTCTTTCATTGCATTTGCATTTTCCAGTTACTCAAGATCTCGATCCGGCTCATGGAACAAGAGGAGCAGCAGATCCAGAAGTCTTTCACCCATCAAGCGAAAAAGCAGATCATTGTCACGCAGGAGATTTTCTTCACGATCCCGTTCAAGGTCTCGAGGATGGTCCCAAAACAGATCGCGCACAAGATCACCCTTCAGATCACAAAATAGATCTCGTTCCAGGTCAATTGGGAGGTTGCCGAATCGATCAAGATCTAGGTCTAGGTCTTATGATGCTCCAAAGTTATCCAGGCCACGATCCAGAAGTCGTTCTTTCCAAAGAAAATCCTCGCGCTCAAGATCTCGATCAGGAACACGGCAGTCGAAGGTGTTGTCACCCCGTCCACGATCGCCCCTCCCGCCTTTGCGTAGATCATCCAAGTCCTCTTTGTCACCATTGCGTAGATCATCAAAATCGCCCCTTCCACCTCTAAGGAGATCAACAAAGTCACCTCTCCTACCTCTGCGCCGCTCATCGAAGTCACCTCTCACGCCTCTGCGCAGGTCCTCAAAATCACCGCTGCCACCTTTACGTCGATCTTCGAAGTCACCACTGCCACCCTATCGTTCACGCTCTCGCTCTCGATCATACAGGTGCCTATCAAGATCTAGGTCCAAGTCATGGTCAAAGAGAGCCAGATCAAGATCATATTCCAGACCAAGGTCACCAAGACCATTATCTAGATCTCCACGACGGTCACCATTTCATTCACCATACCGCAAGCGTTCTTTTTCACCCAGGAGGAAATCAAGGTCCTTCTCACCACGTAAGAGGTCACCGTTGAGATCAAGATCAAGAACCCCATTGTCAAAAAGGAAACCATCAAAATCTCGATCTCCTCCTCCAAAACGACGTTCCCTATCACCACTTCGTTCACCTCGTCGCTCAAAGAGCCCGTACAAAAAGCCCTTATCTCCAGTCCCATTCAGAAGACGTTCACCCTCACCATTCAGGGGCAGAGGAGGCTACAGGGGCAGGGGTAGAGGTGGATATGGATATAGAGACTATAACAAAGACAATAGAGATAGATCCAGAGACTATCATAGCCCATCCCACAATCCAGTAAATTCTGCCTCTAATCCATCACTCTCATCATCAAACTTACCCCCTGTGCCATATTTCCCTCAAATGGGCATTCCCCCTCCTGAGGAATACTTCAAGTATAATCCTGCAGGTTATGAAGCTTTTTTGCGCAATATCTATGGAGGATTTGCTCAGAACCCAGCCTTCTCACATCCACAAGGGGATGGATATGCCCCCAGCTCAGCATCATCTGATCCAGTTTTGGCAGGACAGAGGCCACCATGGGAGTCTGTTCCTATGTCACCATCTCAGAGACCTCGCTCAATAACACCACCAGGCAGTGGACAAAATAATGATCGTAGAAATCTGTCTTACAAAGACAGAGAGGGACCCAGAGATAACCGCCCATGGGATAGAGAGAGAGACAAGATGGACAGGGACAGAGAAAGGGATAGAGATAGGCACACGGACAGAAATCGGGATTCTGATAGATCCCGAAGGGACAGAGATAACAACAGAAGGAACCGTGGCAGAGATGATGACAGAAACAGAAGTAGAGACACACATAGGGATCATAAAGATAAAGAAAAAGAAAGCAGTAAGAATCGAGACAAGGCCACTGCTGACAAAAGGAAAAGTCCACCCAAGAAAGAAGATGAAAAGTCTAAAAATAAAGACAGAAAGAAACCCGAGAAAAAGAAAGATGAAAAAGAAAACAAAAAGACAAAGAAGAAAACAGAACCTGAGGCAAAGAAAGAAGGTGAAGTACAAAGAGATAGCATCCTCAGTAAAACTAGCCCAGTGAGCGAAAAGGAATTGGAATCACCTTCAAAGGGAGAAGATGGGGCACAGAAGACTGAGAAACAAGAGATTCTCAAACAAAGGAATGGTAAGCCTGGTGACACTGCTACACCATCTGATGGCAGTGCAGGAACTACAAATATTTCCCAGTCTGATACTTCAGAGAAGCCAGCAGCCAAAGAGAAAAAAGTTGTTAGTAAGAAGAAGAGTGATGGAGCTGGAATCAAGAAAAAGGTCAAAGATACCACAGGAGGTGATGGAACTGCAGAGGGTGAGAAAAAGGTTAAGAAGACAAAAAAGAAGAAACTCACTTTTGGGGCAGACGCAGATACTAAACAAGGACTGAAGAAAAAGAAATTGAAAAGACTTGTAGACTACAAATCTGAAAACTATACATCGGAAGATGGTGAGGAGAGGGCAGCACAGGGTAAAAGTCCTATGAAGAAGGCTAAACTGGTGGAGCTCAATCAAAATAAAGAGGGTTCTTCTGAGTCAGTAAAATATGACAATGGTGACAGCTCTCAAGTCTCCAGTTCAGAGCTTGCAGCAGAAGCCAATGCAGAGATCAAAAACTCCACAGAATCAGAGGTGAAAGAAGAAGCTGAGACTGACAGCACAAGCACTGCAACCACCAAGAAATCTGCAGATGACAAAGTCAAGGGTGAAGCTGTGGCAGAATTGCCAGAACTGTCCAAATGGGAAAGAGAAGAGGACCTTGACTACTTTGATGCACTGGACCAGCCAAAGGAAAGGCCACAAGAGAAAATGATGCTGCCACGGTAAGCACATAAAGTTTAACATTTGCAAAGGCATATTAGGAACTAGGTCTGAAAAATTCAAAGCAGTTAGGAATGTATGTTTGAAGTGTCCTGTTTGAGACTGAGAGGGAAGAACAACAAATATCCAGTTTTTAATATTTTCAGTTGCAGTCCTTGGTTGTGGTCTGAGTCTTCACTATCCCACCTGGAAAGATAAGAAGAAACAGCCACCGTTGCCCAAAGCAATAGTCTGAATCAGTAGCTTCTACGAACAAAAACCACAAAAGTCTTTACTGACAAATTTCAGTTTTTTTTCCATGTTCAAAAGTGGAATGTGACTTCCCCCATTCCCTCCTTGGTCTTAAATTATTATTGCTATTATCAAACTTGTCTTTTTGTTATCGGAATTACTTTAATTATCAATTTGTAAATGTAAGAAGGTCAATTTGAAAAAGAACTCTGAAATTAGCAGAATCAGAACACATTTGTCATGACCTAAAAGTACAGGTGAAAATCTGGGTATGACTGTAATGACAATATGACAATTATATTTTGTAGATGCTGTTATCTATTTTGGGACAAAGAGAGGGTGAGGTTGCAGCAGTCAGAGCAAGTGTAATGACCTTGAATTTAAGGAGGGATTTTTTCAGGGTAGATGGAAGGATAATGTGAAACAGGTTTAAATTTGAATTGTGTACAAATTTTGTGCACATTTAGTGCTTTTTTGTACATGTTGATGGGACCTCCATGAAACATACAATATTTGAGAAGCACAAAATGCTGCGTTAAGTTACTTCTCTCTTTCACTCACTCTCACTCTTTCTCTCTCTTCTTCTTTGTTCGTTTAAAGAAATGTAATTTCGTACTTGAACAGAATTTATGATGTCTCCTTCGACATTCTTTTACTGGTTTAATCATAATCATGATAAAGATTTTGAATATTTATTGACTTTATTTGGGTTTCCCACCAATTTTAGATGAATTTTTGAAAAAATTGGGCCAGTTATATTAGAAGCAAGATTTCTGCTTATTGATTTGGCAGAAATGAACTGAAATTACATTCATATATCATAATTTGTGCTGATAAGTTACATCAGTTAAAGTGTTGAATCAGAAAAGCCTAATCTTCCAAATATTGTACATGCAATATTGGATCGGCAGATTTGTGGATCACCCCACGGTCAGCCAGCTCCAATTTTCTTAGCAAAACCAGCTTTGACGTGCGGCTTGTTGCACTTGAATATGCACAAATGTTAAAAGAAACTTTTTCTTTTTTAATTAAAAAAACATCATTCTTCTCTCTTCCTTTTTTTCTCAAGGTCGGTGGTGGACAAGGCTGAGAAGTTTCTGTCACACAAGCCTATGAAGAATGCTGTGATGGTGGCCCATGTTACTACATCTACCAAATCACCTGAAGACACGCCAGAGTCAACTGCTGTGGATACAACATCTGAATCAACTCAGGTGAAACCATCTCGTCATGTGTTTGTTGATAAAAAGGACAGCAGGGACAAGAGAGGAACAGACTTGCAAATCACAGTGAAAACAGATAAACGCAAATCATCTGACACCAGCGAGAGAAGGATCTCCACCTCTTCAAAACCAGACGACCATCACCATCGCCATCACCACCATCATCATCATCATCATCACAATGAGAATGAGGGCTATGAAGAAGACCAGCGGTCTGTTATACGGTCTCGTTCATTTGAACGTGAGCTACAGGACAGCAAATCATCAAAAAGTCATCGAAATAAAGATCAAAGAGATTATATATCAAGGAAGGATACACTGTCCTCTCGCCCCAGTACTAGCGAAGATGTTCCCAGACGGGACTTTTCAAGGAAAGACAAAAATGAAAGTGTCAGAGATAAACAGGCAGATAAATCTCCAGACCACAAGAGTCGGCGTCACAGTAGAGACAGTCATAGCACTGACAATGCTGCAAAATCTTCCAAGGACCTCCGACACAAATTGGAAGAGAAGAGCAAAGCCAAGTCTGCTGTTGACCACCGGAAACTGTCAGTCATGGATGAGTCCGAGTTCATTCCAGACTATGAGGACCTAGCACTGGAAGGTACCAGCGACAATGAACATGATGATGCAACTACCTCACAGAACTCAGGAGCTTCTTCTCCTGACATGACAAAGGACAGTCGGAAAAGGAAGAGAGGAGAGGAGGAAGAGGAGGGGAAGAACAAAACAGATGAAGTCACCAGAGGAGAGTCAGTAGATTCAGGCAAGCACAAGAAGGTCAAGAAGAAGCATAAACACAAGGAGAAGGACAAAGACAAGACCAAGGAGAAGAAAGAGAAGCATAAACACAAGAAAAAGAAGCACAAGCATAAAAAGGGTAAAGACAAGGAGGGTAAGCAGAAAGGCAGTAAAGGAGATGAAGATGATTCAACGTAATTAAAGTGGGTGCTATATCTTCATCTCTCCCTTCCTTCCTCCCTTCTTTCCTCACCCTCTCTGTCTCACTTTCTCTCTTAGCATTGGATAATTCCAAGCTGCTAATGTCTTCATACATGTACGTTATATTTCCACAGCATTATCACTGTGACTAAATGTTTTTGTGGTACTGTGTTTTGTTGATGCTTCTTTTGACTGGAATTGAAATGCAATAAACATTGCAAGACAACACACACTTCTTCTGTCTGACTAGCTTGTATGAAAAGGGTGAAATGTCGACATCACATACAAGAATTCTCCAAACCACATATAGCTTACATCCATATTTGCTGAATATTATCCTTTCTTATGTAAACTTGCAGGTCATAACCTGAAAAGGGAATGAATTCTGGTCCATTTTGAGAGAGGCTAGATTTTCTTCTTCGTTTAATCTTGCTATTGAACAGCATTTCATATTATTCAGATTCAATGAGCCGTTTCTTTTTTCAATAGTAATTCTTGAAAGTACATGTACATGATAAACACTTTTTACAGTAAAAGTCAGTTTTTTATTTGTCAAAAAGGTTACTGCTGACATGAGTTATGATATAGTGGTAGTGCTCAATGGTACATATGTGAACCATAAATTTGGAAAATTCATCTAGTTTTAATACAGTGTGTACTAATACAGCTGTTCATACATTACACATATATATATATATATATGTACTGTGTATAATCAGATGACCTGAGCCTCTTGCATATTGAATTGACTAGACTTATCGTCCACAAGTTGTATTTGTCTGTGGCTGGTCAGAGTGAGTTGTAAGTTGCTGGAATTGAACAGAGAAAACAGGGGTTAAGTGTGATAAAGATGATCTCTAGTATCAGTGTTTTTGTATTGCAGAAATTGCAAGACCATTCATCTCTGAATAAGAAAGTATTTGCTTTTATGGGCAGATTCCAAATATATAAGGATGTTGTTAGGTGAATATAGATTTGTGTTGTAAACTGTTCATTTTTTGCAGGCTTGTCTCCTGATTTTAGCCAGTGTTGAGGGCTCATCCCCTGTCATTTCAATTTGCAATATCTCTGGCTACAGTCAGGCCAGTTCAAAACTTTGTTTCACCATATGACAGTGCAGGAAGTAAGGTTTTCAGTGGTAGTAATAACTCACTTTGGTGGAACATCAACATATGACACATTTTGACTGGCTGCAAGAATGTTTAGTGGGAAAAGAAATTGCCAGGCCGGATCTTAACATTTAACGGGGGAAAAACACTTCAAAATCATCCAACCTTTCTTTCCCCTCTGCCCAGTTCATTTTACAATCAGAACCGAGTCGACATGTTTTAATGTGCTTTGCTTACACTGTAACCAGGATGTATATTATTCGCAATCTTTACAATCATATGTTATGAAAACATAATTCAAAACAGTGTGCAAATCCAACACCAGTGAAATGTAAACGATCAGATTATAGGTCTGGTAAACCATATGCCTGAATTGCATGGCAAAATGCAAGAGATTATCATAATAGCATCACATTTCAATTGGATAAGTATCACAAAGTGTACTGATATAAAGAAGAGCATTCGATTATGCGTGTGTGTATTGTACACTACAATACACATTACACCTTTGTAGTTGACTTTCAAACCAGGATCATCCTAGCAACAGAACCTAACCAAACGTCTCAAGCTTTACCATGACGAACGCATGCACCCGAAACTGACGTTGTTAAACTACGTGCAGTTTTTAGAGTTACTCGCATTAGCTAGGCTGCACAATCAAATACATGTATGTGCATGTATTGCGAATATGTTCCGTATTTAGGTACATACGTAACATACTATTAATAGTATTCTATGAATACACGAGTCCTGTCACCATTCAGTCGGCATGTAGCAATTACACAATGTTATCTACATCATTAGTGTCATTGTGATCCTTCATTATGGTCAGCCTCAATTTGTCACAAGCTAAATCCATGTAGATCTAGGGCACATCTGTGTACCATCAATGTAGAGGGGGAAAAAAATGCCACAAAGGGTGAACTCATTTTAGAAAATCGGCCTCGCTCTTGTTAATTAAAAATCAGATGAAGAGTAGGTGGAGACGCCACTGTCTGGGCAAAATTTCTAAATTCGCAATTTTTAGCCGCAAAGCCGTTCTTCTCTGGGCAGGCACTTAAAGCCGTAAAACTGAGATAATTCTACTCTCTTAGGATTGAAAGCTACATACCGTACCTAATAATAAACTACCTTTACGTTTGTACGTCCTATCGTTTTCAACATCACATTTACTGTGCACCTTTTCCGGACATCCACCTTGTCGTTTAGATGTCATTAGGGACAAAACGTAGCTTGATTTATTTACCCAACTACAACATTCTCTTCCCCCCCCCCCCTTTTTTTTTTTCTTTTTTCTTATTTCAAATTTGTGATGCATACCTGTTGTTCAAGGTGGCTGTGAACTACAAACTTTGTGTACATACAGCTAATCAGTTATCCACAGTTTTTCTTTGACACAGTTGTATTTTCCATGACATTCATTTTTTTCCATTGTGTATTATAAATACTCAATTATTGTTCCATCTTATGTTGAAAGACGAGTAAAATATATTGAAAGATAAGTAAAGTATGTTTTTATTGTATGTGTAGCTTTTCAGTCCTCAGAAAATAGGATTAACTCAACTTTGAATGTGTGCTCAGTTTGGGAACAGAATTTCCGCAGAGTGGAATTTGGAAATTTTGCCCAGACAGCAGCATTTCCACCTACTCTTCGCCAATTTTAACTGCCAAGGATTTTTTAACGTTCATAACGTACACATGAACCTTCAAAATATATCCGCTCTTCTTCGAGAAGTGTTGGATTAATTGTCGGATTGCTCTACTCAAAAAGTGAGGCAACCATTGAGTCACTGGGAAAAAAAGCAACCAGATTTCAAATCTTTCCCATCCCATGGATTCAAATCTAGGACAAAAGCATTTTGTGTGTGTGATTCAGAATGGCTGTTCCAACACAACAGTACATATTGACTGCAATGTTTGAGGTTTCCATGGTAACCAACAAAACTTAACTACATATAGATGTTGCCAGGTTTTTGGGAATCCCAAGACTGTTTCTGATGTCCTGCACTTCAGTAAGCTTCCTTTGACCCAGGATTGTACATGTCAAAATTTGGTTGATATCATACTGAAATCCTGCTGAGACCACTCTTTATATTATTGAATTCATACACGAAATGTCTTGTGCCCAGGGCAAATGAGTCAGAAGTCACTCTGGGCGATTTCGAATTGTGGCCGTTTTTAACTATTTCCGACTCAGATACCCATTTTTGTTTTTTTTCAGGTTAGAAAAGGTTGAAATTTTCATGTTGTGAGAAACAAGAACTGAAAAACTGACGTCGCAGTTGGAAATAGTTAGAAACGGCGATCACTCAGAATCACCTACAGCAACTTCCAACTCATTTGCCCTGGGCGCAAGACATATATCATTTGTTTGCAGTATGATGAAATCGGCCATGTTCCAAATCACCCAATTTTACAGGAGAACAATGAAAAAAACCATCTGTTACAAATTTTGATTTAAATCCAGAGTGAAATGATTGATGATTTTTCTTTTCCCACACTTACTTGAAGAGAAGTTTCTACAAATTAGTATTCAGATTTGGTTAAATTTGCCTTTGAAATACATGTGGCGGATATGTGTGCATGGACATTTTCATTGTCATGTTATTGTGTCATGTGTCCAGGATAATCGTGACATGGTAATGGTGTTTACATGTTTGCTTAAAGCAATAATGGGGTGTCATAGGTGAATTATGGTCCCCGACTGTTATCCCAATCTGTTGAGAAAGCAGTTCTGTATGTATCGGTCAGCCTCGTCTTTAGCCTGGAAAGACCATGCGTTAAATAGCACAGCACATATTGTGCGTTGTTTAGAAAATCCGGTCTCTGCAGTGCAGTGTGAGTCATACACTGGGTTTGTTACCACCATTTGGAAACTTTTTCTAATGACTTTTTTCACATGTAAACCTAAAGACAAATGAGTCAGCTGTTGTGTAGTGAAGTATTATAAAATGTCTTGTGCCCAGGGTAAATGAGTCAAAAGTTGCGCCGGGCAATCTCGAGTTACAGCCATTTTTAACTATTTTTGGATGCAGGTACCAAAATTTTTTATTTTTTTTTCAGATTGAAAAGGGTTAAATTTTCGTTTTGTGAAAATAAAATAAAAAAAATAATAAATTTGGTACCTGAGTCGGAAAATAGAAATGGCCGTAGCTTGAAATCATCCGGCGCGACTTCTAATTCATGTGCCCTTAGTGCAAGACATGGACAAGTAAATGTCATTACATGTGCCCATATTTTGAGTATCTGCTACACATAGTGTTTTTAAAAAACTACAGAAACGTTCATTTTCAAAAATATTGTTTTCTACAACAGGGGGGTTCAGGGTAACAGAAGATGGCCCTTGCATTCAGAACTGCTGAAACACTGTCCAGTATTTGTGCCCTCTTCTCAAATGCTCACACAAATTTGATCTTTTTCATTTTATTTTTATCCACTTTGTTTCTTCAATGCCATCATATTCCAGATTTTTTGTTTGTTTTGCTCGAGATCTTTGCTCTTTCCACATGTTAAATGCTGATGCCATCAAGAGAAGCAGGGAAATGTAACTCTTACACTCCAATGCTCATGTTATCTTTTTTTGCCATTATCTCCCCTGCTATTCTTTCCTAAACAACAAGACAAATATGTTTGTTTGTTTGTTTTTCTCGTGCTGAAAAATTCTCAATGTCTGTTTGACCACTTGTGTCCCCGGGTGATATTACACTGTGAACATTGAGAGAATATGTCTTGTGACCAGGGCAAATGAGTCGGAAGTCGCGCCAGGCGATAAAGATCTACGGCCTTTTTTGGTTGTTCTTAGCTACTTTCCGACTAAGATACTAAAATTCTTTTTGTTTTCACAAAACGACAGTTTACCCTTTTTAACCTGAAAAAAAGAAATATTTTGGTATCATACCTAAATAGTAAAAAAACGGTAAAAAACAACTGTAACTCAAAATCACCATTCGCGACTTCCGACTCATTTGCCCTGGGCGCAAGATTATGAACTGTACATTGTACTTATACAGAATATGAATATTGTATAATAAAAGATACTGAAATATCCCATTTTGCATCCTTTCCATTACTTCAGTACAGTGTATTGTGATCACATACTGTAGACTGTAGATTTTTCCAGAAATCACAAGACAGTCAGAATGATTACTGTGGGAGTCTTCAAGACCTTGCACTAGCAATGTTCAGCTCTTTTCAAAAATGATATCCCTTGCAACTTCTCAGTATATAGAATCATTACTTTTTCTTTTTCTTTTTTTTTTTTTTTTTTTAATCTATTCTCGGTATCACTTTAAATATGTTGTTACTCGGCAGTCGGTAACTTTCTCATACTAGAATAAAACTTTGCCTTATTAGTGGGAAAATTAATTTCTTTAGATTGAGACAATAATACAAAAGCAAATATTTTATTGATCCACAATGAAATATTTTTCCCCACTCTACACAGGAATGAGCCCTTCGGTTTTTATTTCTTATTTCCCTTGCATGCCTACTTTTACAACATTAATTTTTAACCTTATTTATTTAGACAGAGTTACGATATTTCTTTGGACGATATTTATTTTATACACATTATGTACATATTGGGGAGTCCCTAGGTCGCAGTGGGTTATGGTGTTCTATCTATCATCTCGCGTGTCTCGGTCGGCAGAGGACAACGAAAGACTACTTAGCTTCGTCTGTGTCTCCATCTCTCGAACGATAACACGATGTATAGGAGATACGGACACTAGGGATGTGACATACCAAAATAACAATAGCAAGGGACCCACGAGTGACCAAAAAAAGTGGTTTTTTTTTTTGTTTTTTTTTTAAGGAAAAATATGATTTGCTTTCTGTTTGTTTGTTGTTTGTTTTAAACAAAACCCCTCGAGATAAACTCCACTAGGAGCTTGAAAAACGTATTATAGAACGTAACGTAACAATGAAATACATCTTGACCAGTGAAGATTATAGAATGTGCTTAACGCGTTGTATACATTTTATTTTTAAATCCATACATAGTGTATATACTTAGGCACCCTACATACCTACATGTACATACATGTACATATGTATACATGTATAAATACAATAAAATTTAACCTTCTGTTTTGTTTGTTACTGAAATCAGCCATTGATACCTCAGAAAGGAAGAAGGCATCATTAACAGCTGAGATAACCACCACGACAGGAGGTTGAAAAGCTTAGCAAAACCGTAACTGTAATTACTGATATTAAATTGGCCATTTTAGATGTTCAAGTCTCACCCGTCTTTTCCCTCAGGAGAAGCATCGCGTCTACAGATAAATCCAAGATAATCAAATACATCATTTAAATCATAATAGATAAAAATAATAGAGAGAATTTATATAGCAATTATCCCGATAAATTACAGCCTCTAAGCGCTCTGCAATCTATTATAACCCCAATGGGCCTAAAAAGACACTCACAGATGACGCTCTCAGCTTTCTGGAAAGCATACAAAGCGGCTGTCTATTACATAGTAGTTGTTAGTCGCTCAAGTCCTTATCAAATCTAACATCAACATCTCCAGTCTATAATCGGGTGACCATTTTAATCTGGGCCGAGGCAACAAGTGTGTACAACTTTCCCAAGGACAAAATGTCGGGACCCTTTAGGGTTCCAACCTGGAACTTTTGATCCTGACTCCGACGACCCAACCACTAGGCCACCGTTACACCGATTTTCATCGACTCAGCTATCGGAGTGGCAAACTTGCTAATCCTGCTTAGGAGGGAAAACATTGTAGCTGACATAAACTTCATTTGGTTGTTAGTTCCCAACCAACATTGTCTTTTTTTTTTCTACTTAAATAAAGTTTTAGATGCTGTTGCAAGTATAGTATGATGACGCAAAGCATGAGCCAATGCCAACTTTCTCAGGATAATACGCTGACATCTCTTCAAAAGTTAATGAATACCAAGGAGCTTATATTGGAGAGTGGACTGATGACATCACGGACCATGGTCATGAGGGCAAGAAACCTATTTTACGGACTTAACGCCGTTGTTGTTATGTTACCACGTGCAAAACTAAACGAATCTGACCATAGCAATACTAAATCTAACTGCATAGCCATGGCGCCTGTACTGGCACGCTAGATACATTGTGTTTTGTTAAGGCGGCGTCATGAGTCCGCACTCCGGTATAA
>JBCEWB010654425.1:0-17564 GCA_039654565.1 Peronia peronii
AATCATTCAGAGGCTTTGAGTACATGAATTGTAAAAGGTAAGAGAACACCTACAAACACTGACAGAGGCAAAATTCAGAATGCAGGTTGTAGAGGAAAACCTGAGCTTTTATTTCATAGGAAACACTTCTGGATTTATAATACAGATAAACTTTGGATAGGACTGTAAATTTAAGGAAAATTACAGACATTTGGGCCACCAGCGCAGACAAGCCATGATCAGCGGGAACGGCCTGTCAGGCCTTGATTTATGACCTCCCGCCACCAGTGGTGGTGGTCAGTCAGGTGTGAACTAAGTGCGCCGCTAGGAGAATGGAACTGAACAGCTGTGAAAGAAAATTCTATTTTACTGGCATGTTACCACAGAGGAACAGTTCATTCATTGTTATGAAATTGTTTGAGTAGAAGAAACGTCTATAGTAGCTGTCTTTGTGTCAGGTCTGTGATATTGTATGTCATTATGATCATTGGGTTTGGTCATGTGTCTCAATTGGTACACTCTGTGATCCGAAGAAAAATGCCATTTCCAAAGCCAAAAAATACCCAAAAATGCCCCCAAAAATGCCGAAAAAGCCAAAAAATGCCAAAAAGTGCAACTCATGAATTACAACAGATTTTTATAATGTTTCAGATAATAGTCTGCACAACTGATTAGCGAGCATTTATTAACATAGATCTAATGACAGGTTAATGGGATTAATAATTAGTCTAAACAATTTTTACAAAACGGCATTGCTAACATGGATAATCTTCAGATTCTCACTCCATAATTATAATACAAAGGTGACAAATACAAGATAAATGTACAGGACGAAAAACCAATATCATTGCATTTGTCAAAGGTCACGATGAATAAAGTGGATATAGTCAACACTTTTTACTGTAGCTCAGCCTGCCAAACTCCCACACGCATGCAAAAGTTAAACAATTTAACTTTTAAGTCTCCTGTGGCTTTGTAAAGTCTATCCAGGCAGCCTCATGAGTTTGCAAAAAATGGTGAACTACATAATGATTAAAAAGAGAAAAAACAGGTATTGGTTGTCAAACATAGGCTCAGAAAATTATATTTAATGTTCACATTACATTGATTCAAATTATGTTCTACTCGATCATCAAGTGAGCATTTCAAATTGGCCATATATTTTGCCATATCTTTATGTGCAGCAAGCACAGATTTTCTTTCCTGACTTAACACAAAGTTGTGAGGAGTGCAAAAATAATTTGGCTCCCAAGACATGCGTCCACTCCTTATACTCATCATGTTGCTGGTGTGGTGTGACATTCAGTCCATTTTTAGAAGTATGTTTTGGTGTGCTGGTGAATTGGTATATTTCATCTAGATCTAGGCTCATAATATCTTTCAACTGTTGACTGCTTCTATCACTAAATCTAACTAACAACTTGATCTAGATTCTATGCACTGCAGTGAAAATTTCAAGGTTTATGTATGACAATGAAAATAGCCTCAAAAGTTAAAGCTTGAGCTTCTAATGATTATGATTTTTACACTTTTTCAATATGCTGATTAGTTCCCAAGGTATTAATTTTTTTACATTTAATTTTGGCCATGGCTAGCCGGACTTAATTCCGTCTAGTCTCGAGGTCTAGCCGGACTTATTCCCTCGGTGTCATCGTCATGTAGCCGTTAAGTTTTAAGTCGACATCCTGTTCCTTTGAAAGGGGGTGGGAGGCATGCGCATGCAGCTTTAATTCAACACTTTCAGCTAAAAATATGCTTATTAATAAATGGTGGTCTAGGTTTATCATCAAGCTCGATGATCTTTTTTATTTGAATTGAATGAGGTCTAGATCTAGATCCAGATCTCTCCATTCTACGTCTGATTCAACTACACTCTCAAAAAGAAGACATAAAGAGAAAAATACAAACTTTCTGTCAAAGAGACAAACCCACACACGATACAAGGAACAGAAAATAAAATATATACATTTATAGATGTAGACGCATTGAAGTAGAGATGAACCCTCCACTCTCAGTTGATGATGTCCACAAGATATATCCAGTGAAAGCATCTCCTCCAATTAACTCCTCAAAATTGTACATAAAAATAAAAATACAAAATCTATGTCAAATACACACCTATTAATTTTTATTACAAAAAGAAATATTAAACAACAACAACAACAAAAAAGTATGGCATGGCTGAGATTCGAACCCGGGTTGATAAAATATCAGCCTGGTTACTTGTCCATTTGGCCACAGATGACTGTGAGCTCCTGGTAAAAATTACATGTACTATAATCCAAATATGACAGGGGTTGTCAATAATATTGTTTTCTGTCGGTTATTTTTCGTCTTCCTTCACCAGCAATCCAAATTTTAGTCAGAATTGCATCAATATTGGGACATTGTGGAGTTCTAGAAAGCAAAACATCAAATTGCTCTTGGAAAGGGGCATAAAAATCAATGCCATAAATAAAATTGGGGATTTGGGGCTAAAATACCTGATCGGGGATTATAAGCTACTATAGACACTTCCTTTTTTTTAATAAATGTTATTTTCAGATTTTTCATATAAGCTTATCATAAATCATAATGAACAAATGTAAGCTTTAAATTGACTACAAAGCTGATTCAAAAGTTGGAGGGGGGAAAATGACAATAAGTCTGAATAGACCTGAGGGCTAGCTGGAAGTTTAATTTTCACCCTGAAACCAGCCATTTTTTATCACCGCATTTTGTGACAGTCTTTGGACAAAAATACATTCTGAATTGTAAATTTGCTGATAATCAATATATCTATACAAATTTCACAGCATTTTGCATACTTGATGTACAAAATCATACTCTCAAAATGATAAGTATTTGAATCCCTAGGAGACTATTTATTTATCATTATGTACCTCTCAAATGGTAAAACAAGTGGTACTTTTGCCCAGACGAACACTGTAAGAATACAATTTTGTTTCACATTTGCTCTTCTAATTATCGGATTTTCACAAATGATACACCAGTTTTTCTGTTTTAACAATGAGAATTATATCTATCAATTTACTTAGAATCTGTGTCTCCATATCTTGGAAACTTGAAAGAAACGAATCATATGATGTTACATACTCTAACAAATTAAGTAACACAACTAGAGAGTAATTGCCAAACAGTCATCTTGCGGCATTCTAGATCTCCATTAACCACTGAAAATAAACTGTGCCTGCTTTCAAATATAATATCCCCATCTGATGTAGAACATTCATCTTAGATCTCAAAATAAAAAGCAGTTTTAGACATTATGTGCTCTGTTCCCCATCCTCTCCCAATACTATGGCTACCGTATTGATAGATCTACTTGACTAGCACTCCCAGTCTGTGGATATTACTGCTAGTTCGCATAAATTTATGTTGGCGTTGTTATTAGAGCACGAAAACACATTTTTGTGTAGCTGGATATGGTGCCAAAATCGATTAGACTGTATTTTTAAAAGATTTCGAGAGCATTACCAGCGAATGTCTCTGTTACTGATGATAGGGATGTGAGATGTGAGGCGACTCCCAGTTTTGGGAAAACGTCAGACAGTGTGGGGTTGTATCAAATGAAATAATTCTTAGCTCATATAGCATGTGAATGCACCTACCACAAACAAGGAAAGTTTGGTAAAAACAAGACAGGTAGTTTTTGAAAAATTATGCTGTAAAGTTTCTCTCATTTTCAAACGAAAATATCTCCAGATCTACAAAACCAAGCGACAAACAGAGTGCACCATGATGCTCAGCATCCTCTAAATATCAAAAACAAGGGCCAGAAGTGAGTGGAAGAAATTTGGCAGAAATGAAAGAAATTTTATGATTAATTTTTAACCACTGATTTCAGCTGCCTCACGCTCAGTCATGTGTGTCCTCCCTGCAGCACCTACCTATACCTTAGTCCTACCGACAAGATATAAAGCTATGTGCCAAAGAAAGAGCAAATCAGGCTGTGGTTATAATAAACCCCGTTGTTGCAACTAATTTTTCATTCTCCGATACAACACTGATTTTGGCTTGATTGGGTAGCCACTGTGTCAGGAGCACAGTAGGCTTTTTCAGGGTCGTATCTTCATGTTATTACTAGCTATGTAAGGCAGGCCTAGACTTGAATTTCTTTGTTGGAAGCCCTTCTCTCTTCAGTGCTTTCCCCTTACCCCTTCCTATGTAGTCCCTCTCCTTAGCAGGCCTAGATTCAGGTCTAAATTATATATATCTGTTGAGGACACGAGGCTAGGCTGATCTCGATGTCTCAGAGTCAGGCTCACTCACATATTCTGACCCAAAATCATCATATTCGTCACCTTCAGTCTCCTCATCTGGCAAAATACACATGTTTTTGTGTTTTGTGTTTTTTGAAAAGGGGGGATACAGAACAGCGTTTCTCAGACATTCTGGTGCGATTTTTTGTAGATCTAGATGTCTACTAGATGATTGTTTGTGTTCAGACTTCAATTGTAGGCTATGTAGAAGTTGACAGTAGTCGCACCAGTAAAGAAATCACTAGAGGGCTCAGGGAACCATGATATTGGCAATTTCCATCCGTACTTTGTACGTCATGGCAATATCCTTACTTCGAAGACGGGAAGATGTGGTATACTTACCGTTTAACCACTATAGGGGACAAAGGGATTAATAACTAACCTGAGGCTAGAATATGTACTCAATTACAGCCTTCCCATTTGTCTTGGCTTAACCTAGGAATACATCTACGTAAAAGAAGACATAAGCAAAGGACGTTCGATCTCTAACTATGAGATGTCAATATGATATCGACACGAAACTTGTTTATTTTGTTTTCATGTCTGGTAAGAAAAGTCCGCCAAATTTAAAAAAATCTCAAAATCAACAAAGAGTTTCTATTCATTCCATTATTAAAATGTACAAAAATGAAAACAAAAATGCTCCAAAATGGCAAAAAATGCCAAAACAGCAAAAAGTATGGCAATCATGCGGCTTTGTAGGTTAAAATGCAGCCACATGATGTGCGCTGCGACTGCATTTTCCTCGGATCACAGTACACTGCATTTCTTTCAATATTTCATTCATTTTGAAAAACAGGAAAAAAAAGAAAAAGAGATGGTAACATGACTATCTATATCTTATATCAATCTATACGAGATTATATCATATCGTTTCTATGTGTCACAATTAATTGCTGAAAGTGATATTTTTGTGTCCAGCAAAACACAAGCTTTAGTGACATTATTATGCCCCCTCATGTGTTGTCCATAGCGACTGTATGAAGTTTATTTAGACACAGTCTTAATAACATGGGTGTTCTAACTAGTCAGCAGTTGTATGACGCTACTGAAGAATACATAGAAATAGAATGGGTTGTAGTTTTATTGCTGGATCTGTATCTCTTAACTTATCTTTGAAATACAGTCGAGTCCGCTTAAATCGAATTAGCCGGGACCAACCTAATGGGTTTGATTAAAGAGAGTTCGTCTTTCAGTTTTTAACAGGGGGGAGGGGGGAGGGGGGGGGGGAGCAGTTCTTGAATGACTAATGAGGCACTATTTTATTTTATTCCAAAATTATTTCCCTTTATAAAGAAATCCGGCTTTGGCTCATGAACTTTGTGTTTATCATAAATTCAAGCCCTCTCGTATGATTGGTTGCTACTCTGATAAGGGCTGTACTGAAAGCAAAAGTAATGTAAAGAGAAGTTAGAGCCGTGGAAAGAACTGTTGATGAGTAGGTTTAGCCGTGAAAAGGACTGTTAATGCTTTAGTCCTAAAAAGGGCAGCTGAGTAAGTTTTACCCCTGAAATAGGTATAACTCTGAAAGCAGTTAAAGGAAGCCATCACATAGTCTGTGAGGATATAAGCGAGTCAACCGCAAGCGAAAAAAAAAAAAAAACTAACACAATGTAGAATCAGGCCTATCCCGTTCCAGAACGAGAACCAACATCATAACACCAGCGCAGCGCTCTATTATAGCATAACCTACACACTTCGTAATATATGTAGATCTGACTCGTGTACTAGTACATTGAGGCATATACCTATACCTATATAGTCCCTCTCCTTAGCAGGCCTAGATTCAGGTCTACATTATATATATCTGTACCACCATAGGTTCTGCTAGGATGCTTGATTATCGATCGATTGTCAGCAGCGCTTGCCCTGATATACTGTTTATCTCCCCTCCCCCTGTAGACACATGGCCTACTTATGCTGCACGCGAGGCACAATACATTTTCCAACCCCTCTTGCCCCATCCACAGTGCTATCTCCTTTGTTTTCAAACCACCGGCATCGGTGTTGGTGGAAACCACATGGAGATGACAATAGCCGATTTTTACCTTTGTGGCGGTTCAAATTTACAGGAAACACATGGCGATGGCTTCGATTTATGCAAGAGGCATTTAATAGACGCAAAGAGGAAAAAAAATCTATTGTTTCATTTTTATTCAATTTATCAGAAATTCGTTTTATCAGAGTTTGGTTTGAGTGGACTCGACTGTAGTAATATTGCCCTCTACAACAGTGAGGCTGCTAGCCTAGCCACTGCATCTGCCTCCCTGATGAGCAATGGATTCATATAGAGATCTCATTAGACGTTTTGGGATTGTCTTGCTTACAGCTGCCAATATTTCAAATCTCAATACAGGTCAGCCTGGCAATAACGGACGTCCAGGTGAAACAGGTAGGACTGGTCCTAAAGGTGAAACAGGTCTGAAAGGTGAGCCTGGCCGCTCTGTGCCTGGACAGCAAGGAGCAAAGGGTCAGGATGGAAGAAATGGAATGGATGGAGTACCAGGTCCACAAGGTGAGCGAGGCTTGCCAGGTGAGCCTGGTAATTCAACAAAAGGATCCCGTGGTCGCCCTGGAGAGCAAGGCCCCAAAGGTCTCCCCGGTTTGGATGGACTACCAGGACGTGAAGGACAAGCTGGATTCCCTGGAATGAAAGGTAGGTTTGGATTAGATTTTTGTCCTCTGCTTACCCCTAATGTTTTATTTTATCAATTTGTAATCTAGTAAATAGCTTGTCAGTAAGTCATTTTTCCATTGTGCTAATTTTAAGTGGTTTTCATGACTCTTACACGTAAAACCCTGAAGCTAGTAGAGTCAGGTAGATTCAGCTCTGATTATGTGGCATACAAGACTACCAGGGATGCTGGCAAGCTGTAAGCATCATTGAATCTATTTGTAACAAGTCATAATTATTCATATTGGGTACATGCAAGTGTGTGTTGTGAGCATATGTATGCTGGCCCATGGAAATACTGGGTCAATTGATTAGAAGAGTGTCTATGTATTGGCCAAGGTGAAGTAAGGAGCAATTATCATTTAAATTGTAGAAAGCATAGATGCCAAGAAAAATAGTGATCAGTAAAACAAGAAACACAAAAAAAAGGCCAAAAAAAAAAAGTTTAAAAAAAAAAAAAAATTTATTTGGATTATCATGAGCTCCAGCGTAAAAAGGAAAGAGAGTTATCAACCAAACTAGACCAAGCAACCAACCCACCAACCAAGCAAGCAAGCAAGCAACCAACCAACTAACCAGCCATCCAAATAGCCAACCAACTAATCAATCAACCAAGCAGCCAACCAACCAACCAACCAACCAAGCAAACAGCCAACCAACCAACCAGCCAACCAACCAACCAAGCAGTCAACCAACTAACCATGCATCAAGCAATAAACCTACCAGAGTAAAATCAGATCAAATGTCTTATTACATGGCACTTCTGTTTCTATGTACACCTATTTACCATTTAGGAGAATTTCAGCTTTGATAAAGAAATCCTCGCACTCATAAGATGATTGCCTGAGTAATTTTTGTACTCATGATTGATGATGAACATGTAGGTTACATCATCAGTGATGAATTTAAAATGTCATTTCTTTTTGTTAATAGCATATTATCGTGAAGGACTATGAGATTAACTCTTGACATATTTATATTCTCCTGTGGCATCTAGGAGAGCAGTTAAGAATTTTAGTTTTCTAGATCTGTGTATTCATTTTGTTTCTCTGACCTTTTCATCTACAGGTGACAAGGGTGGTGAGTGCAACTTCTGCATATCAGGGAGCAAGGGAGAAAAAGGAGAACCAGGTCGAAATGGACAGCCAGGTGGGCCTGGCGAACGGGGTTTACCTGGATTGAAGGGTGAAATAGGCCCAAGAGGAGCAGTTGGTGCACAGGGTTCGCCTGGAATGCCTGGTTTGAATGTGAGTTTTTTGTCATGAATATGACTGCATCAGAATCTATGACATGAGAATAAAGATAGATCATGACAATCATTCCACAGTGGCTCAATTTAGCTATTTTGAGGAAATGCACAAAAATATTTGTGCAAAGGAGGCCTACAGTATGTATAATGTCTATCGAGCATATGACATGGAAGCAATAAAGAATGAAACAAAATAATGACTGTTCAGTTAGAATACATGTTAAAGGGGTGATTATAACTAGCATCACAACCTAAAAAAAATGACCGAGGCAGTATTATAGAGTGACCATAATGAAGTGTAAGGAAAGTAATTTTTTTTTGGTAAGGTCAATCTTACCACAACAGGTGCAACAAAACCCATATATGTGTTTATCATGGAAACTCAATAATTGTCACAAAACGATGTGACCAGTTAACCCTGTAAAACAAATATTATTAAAGACAAGTGGTCCATTAGAAATAATATTCTTGTTGGAATCCACTGCATAGCAGGCCATGATAGGATATCCTATGTTTCCAGCAAGGCTCTTGATGATCTTTTGCAGTTTCAGCGATGTGAAGATACATTAAGGACTGTTTGAAAGCTTTCATATTAAAGAATAAGTAGCTTAATAACCAGGGAGGCAAGCAACCAAGCAAACAAACTAAAAAGCAAGAAGTAACCAACCAATCTGTGATCTGAGAAAAGTGCGGCTGCACACTGCATCATGCTGCTGCTTTTTTACCTACTTGCTGCACAATTTCCACACTTTTTGCCATTATGGCATTTTTGGCATATTTTAGTAACGGAAATCAATGGAAATTGTTCGTTTATGTTGAGATTTTTAAAAAATTTGTTGGACTTTTCTTACCTGCATAAAAACAAAATAAATGAGTTGGTGTAGATTTGGTATCGATATCCTATAGTTAAAGATCACATGCTCTTTGCTTATTGTCTTTTATGTATCCCTAGATAGGGCCAGGATGAAGCGATCATAAATACAAGCCAGACACCCGGCTTCGCGAAAATTTAATTGAAGGCCATCTCGTTTGTACCATAAACACCTGATTCAAACACTCCGTGAGCAAGAGAAAGTGGTCAGCATGCAAATCCAGGTCTAGCTCTAACCATCTAAGCATAGTGTGTAGGAAATGGTGGGTGATTATGATTTTGAAAGGTATATAGATCGTTGTTGTGTCTCATCAAGCTTTCACCAATTAAAGAGTAACCACACAGAAACTCATAGCAGACCAGTTAACTCCATTTATTGTGCTTTGATGATGCGACATAGTTATACAATGTTTTATTTATGGGTCACGCAATTGCATGCTATAACATTTCAGGACATGGACATGACATGGACGTCACATGTGATAACTCGTTATCTTTGACCTATGCTGATAATTGTCATAAATGATCACAATAATCATAATATATACATTTTTACAAGGGAAACGACTCCTGAAGGGAAATAAGTAGGTCCCATAACAGTCATGTTTGTCAAGTTTGTCAAAGTCAAGGGAAAGATTTATTCCGTAGCAATTGCAACATGAAAACAATGTATGGGGCTCTCAAAGTGATCTTAGATACAATCATTTCTTAGATCAAACAAAGCAAAGACAATTATATTTGAGTGGGAATGGAAAATAACAGACAGGCAGACAAGAAAGATAAAGTTGAGAGAGAGGAAGGCAGGTAAGGGGATGGATAGAGTTGCAGAGAAAGACAGACAGATATTTAAACAAAGTAACACTGGGCCTACCTTTGTTTGCCATCCTTTCTTCCATCAAAGTAGAATCATCACAGTATAATCCGTCAGAATCAAAGACACAATAAACCTTTCCCCTCTGAGTTATTGCAGGCTTGCATCCAGCTTGCAGGCTTGGGACTGCCACTGGCCCATTAGAAAGATTGTCCTTAAAAGGGCATTGAAGTTAAAAATGTTAGTGATGGATTTTCACTCAGCAACTGATGTCAATTTTGCCACTTTTCTCCTTTTGTTTTGACTTGTTCCATGAAAATGGTAACAGTATCTCTTCATGAAGATATTAATTATCCTTGCCAGGCTTCCAGAAGGCATTTCTAAATCTAAGTGAAAAGTTAAAAGGAAATCAGAAAATATCTGTAAAAAAACATTGCCTGCAACTTTGTACATGGTTGTTCACAAAGAAAGTGAACATCAGAGCAATCACATTAAGTAGTTCCTGAGATGGATAAAACAAGCCACCCCTGTTGAGTGTATCAGTATAAAGAGAAACATTTGGGTATAAAGACTGCTCTCCTTCGAGATGCGGACTATCTTTGTGCTTTTGGCATACATAACCACCAATGTAGAAGAGTGAAAGCTTTTCATCTGGACTGATTGTTTGCACTTTTTCTGGCAAATCATTGATGAGGATTGACCCACTGTCAGTCAAAGGTTTTGTGCAGAGGTCACAAGAATGTCGAGAGGACTTAAAATCAATGTCTCCATCTGTCTCCAACATCAGCTTAGTCTTGTCAATAGCATGAGTTTTAAAAATATCCTGGGTTGTAATGAAGTAGTTATTTCCAGCAGACATTCAAAAATGAGCAAAATGTCTTTCAATATCATCCTGCTGAAAAAAACCCAGAGTAACATACTTGTGTACAATTGGGGCATCTGTTTTAAGTAGATAGTGACACAGACTGACGAAACATTTACAAGTCCATTGTAGAGCTTTGGACGTATAAGATGTTAATGTGTGAATGCGAGGGTCCCAGAAAGTTCCAGTTTTTTAGCCATTTCTGCCCAGTGATGAAGAATACATATTTGCTGAGAACCTCTTTCAGATAAATCAACAGGATCTCGTTGAAATATATGCTGAAAAGGTGTTTTGCAATTAAAAACCTTCCACAAACAAACAACTTCATCAATGAAAATAGACGTACCATGGCAAGATGTATTCAGTGGAGAGGCTTTCAGGGCAGCACTTGTTTTCTCTGAAAATACTTGAAGTGCAAGGGGCACATTTTGCTTTTCCAAATTGTTTGGTTCCACAGCAGACTTGGTTAAAGATGATAATTTCTAAAGAAGCTTAGACTCATGTTCATACAGATACTTAAGGTCAGCCCATTTTGCAGTCTTGATCATTCCATCATGTTCATATTGGATTTGCTGTGTTTGCTCTGTCAACCAACTGTTTCTGATGTTTTTCAAAATATGAATAGGATCGTAAATCAAGAAGAATGGTGTAGAAGAAGGTGCTGGAGACTTAGCAATCCATGGTTTTGAGGGATCAGATATCTCAAACAATCTGAAGAAACGCTGATTCATTCTGTTGTTATCACAAATGAGTCCGACGACTTGAGCACCACATTCCTCAAGAGAACAAATGACATCTGATACAACCTTGTGCTGAAAATCTGCTTTAAGAGCATGGCATGGTACGAGTCTGACAAGAAAAGTTTTGGACCCAAAAAAGCATTTGACCATCACACACAGAACGGTTGTAGCAAGTTTGTCAGGACAGTCTGCTGCATATCCATAAATTGATCCACCTCTCTAGGTTAGAGAAGCCTTATCATAGACTTCATCCACAATCAAGATACAGCCTTTACTCCGCGCGTCCAGCCTGTTGAAAATACAAGAAAAAATTGAAATATCATCTGTGTTTTTTTGCAAAACGAGTAAGTTTTCTTAAGATGGTTATCGATAGTAACGGGATGTAATTTCTGAGATCACTATATAGAGCTCTGCACTTGGAATACCAAGTAAAAGATAAAAAGAAATCATCCAAAGAATAGACACGAGAATTGTACCTCTGAATAGCCTGGCATATGAATTGTGATTTTGTATCCTTGTCTGAAAAAGTTTTTACACATCTCAAAAATTTATCAATCTCACTCCAGTATTTCATTACATTACTGACAGTTGGATGAGAAATCCTCTTCAACTGGTGGTAAGCATTGCACTGAACTGCAAAGCCATTTGATAACAGATTGTCTCTTTGAAACGATAAATAAATGGCAAATGCAGGCACTGATCCACTTCTGTCTAAACTAAGAAGAGCAACATAATCATGACTTTGCTGCAATAAGTCCATATGAATTGTACCTTCTCTTCTTGTAAAGTCACTGATGAATGTCTCTTCTTTTAAACGATCTTTCTCTCTAAAGAGAGCAAGTTCATCCAATCCTGGATTTCTCACACTGCTCAAAGCTTTTGAGGTAGATCTTGGTGTGCAAGAGCAGTGAGTTGGAATAGATGACTCTGGGACATTGGGGAAGACAGATGGAGGAACAGTGGGTACTGGATATCTCCCTCTGTTCAGTAGAACAAGAGGAGTGTCTGTTGGCCAGTGGAGAACACAGACACCCATGTACTTGGTAACTTTGTCAAAGTCCAATTTATTCGGCAGACAGGAAATCCAAAGTCTCCATTCCTCTGCATTGTCAGGAAATTTATAGATAGGAATCTTTTCATTCCCTGTTTACCCGCCATATCCAGATCTGCAGTTCACCACGGAGCACTTCCTTCCCATCTCTGTCAGCAAGATCAGAAACCCGAATGCAAACAAATAAAATAGGGACCATACTATAATGGGTAGATCATGCTTAAGTACTAGGTGACCTGCAATGGCAGACAAATATGTAGATCTAAATGAACAGAAACTGAAAATGAAAACGAATACTGGCGGTGATACTGGATCTATTACTAAAAGTAAAAGCAACAACTCGCCGCCTGATATTGTCCTCATGACTTGTCCTCTAGAGAAAAACACCTGAAGTTGCTGAAAGTTAAGTCCAATCAGTTACAGATCTCGTCTAGCCCATGCAGCTACACTAACGAGATCTAGAATCTAGGTCTAGACCCTATTTAAGCTGGGATTAGTTTGCTAAGCCAGACACCAACAACCAGAATCACACTCACTGTTGTCATTCTGTCCTATGAATCTTGCCTAAAATTTAACAGCCCAAAGCAGAAGTGACAAAAATAACATTTAATTCTTAACCAAACATAAATAACAAAACTAAATATATGCTGAACCACGGGGAGACAACAACAACAACAACAACAAAACTGATGAAAGAGACGGAGATTCAGATCTAAAATCTGACTCTAGATCTAACTTGGTTATCGATAACGGGTCAAAAAAATGTCCCTCATCAGTTATTAACTGTTGTATGAAATCAGTAGGCATGAGAGAGTTAAAAGTTAAGTAAGACTTACCTTCAATATTTCCAATAACGAAAATGAAGTGAGCAGGGTAGTTAAAGTGTTGAAACGAAATTTATTCCAGTCAAAACAAGACATGCTCTGAAATCAGCTCTGCTGGACGGCATGGGCTACGGGGTTCGCCACGGCTAGATCACGGTGAAATTGATTGCCTTCAATTGAAAAGAGCTCAGCTCGGGTGTCGGGATTGTATTTGTGATCGCTTTGGGCCAGGACAAAAGGGAAAGCCGTAGTCGAGTACATGTTCTAGCCTCTATTAACCCCTTTGTCCCCTATATCACTATGAAGTGAGTAAGTTGCACTGCCATGACATATCAAGTACTGATGGAAATTGCCAATAACACGGTTCTCCGCTTCCCCAAGTGGTTTCTTTACCGCTGTGACAACAGTTGACCGCTACATACAGTTAAAGTCAGAACGGAAAGAGTCGTTTAGCTGACATCAACAATTGCACCAGAATGTCTGAGAAATCTTTCTATATCTCTTTTTTTTAAATCTAGGGACATATATGTGTATTTGCTGGATACGGAGGGTGAAAGGGACAAATATGATGATTCTGGGTGCTGAGACATTGAGATCAAGTAGTAACGATGATCAGCCTGGCTCTGTGTTCTCAACAGATAAATATTTAGAACTGCATCTAGGCCTACTGCTATGGAGAGGGACTGTAGTACTTTAATAGTAGAGGGAGTAAGGGGAAAGCAGTGAAGGGAGGGCTTCCAGCAAAAATATTCAAATCTAGGCCTGCCATGCACAACCAGTATGAAGGCCTGGATTTAGTGCAGTGATGCAATAGCTACTCAACCAAGCCAAAATTGGTGTCGTATCAGGAAATGAAAATTGATCGCAAGAAGGAGTTTATTATGATCACTGCATGATTTGCTCTTTTTTTGACCCATGGCTTATACCTTGTAAATACGACTAAGGTATAGAATCTCGATCTAGTTGTTAGTTCTAGATTTAGTGACTGAAGCAGTCAACGGTTGAAAGGTATTTAAAGTCTAGATCTAGATCTAATTGAAATGGACCACTTCATCAGCACACCGAAACAAACTTCTAAACTTGGACTGGACGTCACGCCATAGCAGCAATATGCTGAGTATAAGATAAGGAATGGATGCATGTTTCGGGAGGCAAATTACTTTGCAATCCTTGCAATTTGGTATTAAATCAGTTAAGAAAATCTGTGCTTGCTGCACATAAAGATACTGCAAAACATATGGCCAATTTGAAATGCTCATTTGATGATCCAGCAGAGCATAATTTGAACCAATGTAATGTGAATGTTAAATACAATTTTCAGAACCTATGTTTGACAACAAATACCTCCTTTTTCTGCTTTTAATCAGTAGGCTATGTAGTACACCATTTTTTGCAAACTCATGTGGTTGACTGAATAAACTTTACACGGCGTCTAGAGAGCGGCGCACTTAGTTAATTGCCTCTCGACGATGTGCTGACCTGGGTCAGCGATTGGTCACGCTACCAGCGCGCACGGCAGAAATTTTACCCCGCGTCAAAAATGTAGCATATCATTCTGTCATTGCTATACTTCTGGTATATTTATGCATCCATTGGAACAAAAATATGGCAGTCAGTTTCAGTTTTGCATATATTTTCCGTACATATAATTTTTGTTTTGCTTAAGAGAAAATTATGACTTGTAATTTGAGGTGAAAGAGACCGAAATTTTTCAAAAAAAATTTCATTGTAAGAATAACATCTTTAGAAAATTCATAAAAATAAAAATAGAGTATGGAATGAGGATCTGGAGATGATCCATGTCAATAGTGCCCTTTTTTATTTAAGTGTTAAATTAATTACTAATTCAGTTACCTGTAATTAGACCTATGCTAATAAATGCATGCTAATATCCAGTGCAGACGATAATTATTTGAAAATTTAATAAAAATCTGTTGTAAATTGCGAGTTGTTTTTTTGCATTTTTTGTGGCATTATTTTCTTTTAGAAATGACATTTTTCTCGGATCACAGATCAGTTAAATGAATAAATAAAACAGAATACCAAATTAAATCAGAATGTATTTATTTGCAGTATTTTAGAAGAATAATGCATACCTTTACTATAGGACATGATTATGGACTACAAAAAGTAATCATCTTCTTTTGGTCAGAATCTTGAGGTAGCCACCAACAACCAGAGCTTTGTGGAAAGATTTGCCAACATAGTCAGCCAGGTTTAAAAAAAAAATATTGTCTGTGATCGGAGAAAAATGCAGTTGCTCGCTATCACTTGCTCCTGAGAGAGATACACGACACCAGTTCAACCTTCTATGACTATCTCCAGGGTTAGGCTTTACTTTAAACTGAAAGCGGACAAGAAGCATAAGCAGATACTCAAGAAAACTCAGGCAAAGATGGCAGTATAGACAAACGAAAACAAAAATAGAAATAAGAACCCTCACCAAATAGGATGAAACAGCGCTGTGGATGCTAGGTTGGAGATAGAGACCGACTAATTAAACAGGGGCAAAACAGAAAAACCAAAATGAGAATTAAGGGGAGGGGATGGAAAGAAAGAAATAACTTGGAAACGAGTATAACAACAACAAATACAAATGAGAAGTGGGAGGGGGGAGGAAGGGGGGAGTAGGAAAGAAAGAACACTGAAATAAATCTATAAATTTCAAGGGGTCTCCAGATGAACGATCATATATGAAACCGAGTAGTCCCTGCGTTCTGCGAGCTGGAGACTCAGACCGTGCCAACATGGAAATCCGTGGGGGATGTATGAGATTGCAGCATCTTCATTCGGTGACCTGGGGACACTGGCGAAGTTGAGTAGTCTGAGTAGTCCCCCCCCCCCCGCAATCAGAAAAGCGGATCTGTTAGCTACATCACATCATCGCTCAAGAGATGGGGACACAGATGAAATTAAGTAGTCTTTCATTGTTCTCTGCCGACCGAGAGACGCAAGGTGGTAGATAGAACCCTTTACCCCAATTCGACTTTGGAATTCCTCAGTATGTACATAATGTAAATAAAACGTCCAAATAAAAATGGTCAATTGAATGTTGTGAAATAAGCATACCAGGAAAATAGGAAGTAAAGGCTGAAGGCTCATCTCTGTGTAGAGTACAGACAAATAGAGTAGGAGATAGGGATGATAGGGACCTGTACATATCAAACAAGAATAGTAAGGGACCCATGAGTGACCAAAGCAACGCATCAACACCCTCAGACCCTCGTGGGAGGACCTTTTAACATGGTCCACAAACAATAGGATAGGAATAGCAGCAGGAAGAAAAACATGGACCAACAAAAGTCAAAACAATATGGCAAATAGAAATAATAATAGAGGCCATATTGAAGTAGAATAGAAAACAAATAAACAACAATAAACACACATCTTCAATTAAAAAAAATAAAATAGGCAGTAACTGGAAGGTAATCTGCTGGTGATTTTTTTTTGCTTTCAAAAATAAAGACAGGATTTTTTTTTTTCAAAAGTAAAAGACAGGATTTTTTTGTTTTAAAACAACAGAGAACCGTCGAGATTATTCCACCAGGAGGTTGAAAGACATTTATAGAACGTAATGTAACACACATCATGCGGCCGCATTTTTATCTACTTGACGCACAATAGTTGCACTTTTGGCATTTTTTGCCATCTTGGAGCATTTTTTTGCATTTTCGGCATTTTGGTATTTGATAATGGAAGCGAATAGAAATTCTTTGTTGATTTTGAGATTTTGGACTTTTCTTACCTGGCATGAAAACGAAATAAATAACTCTAGTGGTTTCTTTATGCTGCGACTACAGTCGACCTTTAAATAGCCTACAGCACTTTTAATAAAGTTAAAACATAAACAATCGCCTAACAGATGTCTAAATCTACAAAAAATCCACCAGAATATATGAGGAATGCTGTTGTGTATCCCTTTTTTTATAAAAAATCTAAATACATGTGCGGGCATTTGCCGGATGAGGAGACTGAAGGTGGTAAATATGATTCTGGGTCAGAATATGTGAGTGAGCCAGAACTGGACTCTGAGTCATTGAGATCGAGGAGGGGATGATCAAGCCTGGCTTCATGTCTTCAACAAATATAGATCTAGGTCTGCGTAATTTAGATCTGAATCTAGGCCTACTGCTATGGAGAGAGACTGTAGAGGAAGTGATAAAAGGAAAACACTGAAGAGAGGAGGGCTTCCAGCAAAGAAATTCAATTCTAGGCCTGCCTGACATAGCCAGTATGAAGAT
>JBCEWB010654535.1:0-17563 GCA_039654565.1 Peronia peronii
ATTGTTGGAAACGCTCCACTTTTGTTTGGAGCAGTAAGACAAAAAATGTCCGGAAACCGCGATTTCCTTGTTGCTTTCTCTAATGGGTCATTAAAAATGACCGGAAATGACGTCATCAATATCTGTGTTGGTATTTCGGCGAGAGGGGATAATTTCCATTCTCTCTTGTTTTCGTCAACGAACAATACATTCAGCCATGAAAAGGAAATGAGCGAATTTCCTGATCACGTGACCATTTTGAGATTCCGAACGAGTCCATTCAATGCACAACACGAATACTACAGAACATAGAATGGATATGCGACAGGTACGCGTACGCCGAATGATGCACTTATGAGTCTAGTTGTTGGGGACAGCCAGGAGCAGTAAGGGATCAGTGAAAGGGACTAATATTTGAATCCGACTCACGACATGAAAGCATTTCTTTTCAAAAAGGATGGACTGACGGATGGACAGACAGAATGATGAAATTAAAAAATAAATGTGTGGTGATAATGGACCACAAAACATTGTGATGGGAAATAGAAGAGTATGGACAAAGTTTTACATTCTGTGCCTTCAGTCACTATAAAATGGCAGACAGGAAGGACCGGAGCTTATTGAAGGAGGGACTAATATTATGGTCTGAAGTGTTGATATTCTGTGACTCAGAAGTGTGAAATCTCTAGCAATGATGAAGACGCTTCCATTCATACACTTACAATCTCTTCTCTCTGTAACACATTCTCTCTCTGTCACACACCTCTCTCTCTCTCTCTCTCTCTCTCTCTCTCTCTCACACACACACACACACTCGGTCTCTAACTCTCTGGATACATTTAAATAAACGTTGCTAACTTTTAAATCTACGTCCTAAATCTAAATATCTCTCTGTTCCTGAATTTGTATATGGAGATAAGTATATGAGATCCTCCCATAGAAAGTCTATTAGATCCCAGTTCTGTATGAGAATGACTCGCTGTTAGAAAACTATCTGCTGTTGTCTAGGCAGAAATACACCTGTGGTAAGTCCTAACTACACCGAAAGAATTTTAGATCAGTTCTAATAGACACAACTGACAAGGATGCTGCATATAAAGCTAAGGATACTTGTTGTGGATCATAAATGAAATAAAATTCGATCCAGACAAGTAACTGAAGATAGAAAACGAGAAGAGGAGGAAGCGATGTAGGGGATGACAAAAAGGATAGGAAAAGAGAAATGAAACAGAGGAAAAGATAAAGAATCCGATGAAGGAAAAGGAGAACAACAACAAAAGCAACAAAAACAATAGCAGCAACAACAGAACAAACGCCAGAACAAAAGCAACGAAAGAGATACATCATAGCTGAGAGAAAGCAAGATGAAGGAGAAGTGCCAAGGCACAGAAGATAGAGGAAAGGTAATGCAAAACAAAACATGAAAAGTAATTTTGATACAAGATCATAGCATTCTTATTTAGGGAAGAGAAGCAGAAATAGAAGAGGTGGTGACAGAATAAGAGATTCCCAAGATCTTCTTACTTGTGTGAAATAAGTCTTTTAGTATTTTAGTCGATTCAGCAGACAATCTTATCGTGAAATGATTATGTAGGCAAAAGGGAACCACTTAGCAAGAGCTCTCTAGGACTCTCGTCATTCGTGAATGACTCAGATCCAGTTATAACATAGACAGTCTGTCTTTCATGAAAAGTAGAGAGGAAAACAATAATCATATAAAAGTCACTTAAGTTCGAAGAGTTGAAGCAGATCGAATTTCTGTTAACACTTCCTAATATGTTTGTAAGCAAGAGAGTTTATACAGGTCAGATTTCTAACATCAGCCCATAAATTTCCAACAGGGTGGATTTCTGATATCAGTTTCAACATAGTTAGAGCTGTCCTGGAGTTTCAAGTCTACATGAAGTCTGTCTACAATAATATTGCATCGTTCATCACGGGGTAAATCACTGCCGACATAAAATAAACAACTGTGCAAGGGTGGGGCAATCTTTGATTCTTTCTTGGCAATACAAATCAACGATCACAATACAGAGCACAGAATGATTTGGGTTCGTGCTACATAGAAATTTAAAAAATGGTGCCAGAGCCTATGGAAAAAAAAAACCGCTGATCATAAGATGTGGTATTTGGACTTCAGAAAGGAATCGCATCCGTCTCCTATGACTTCCAAGAAAAGGATCGATGTCTCTGGCTGTGGTATTTTTAAAAAATATAAATTAGAGCTGTTCTTGAAAACACGAGAAAGATCTGAATTAAAGGATGAGCCGGGCACCAGAGATTTGTTTTACCTTGAATGACAAGTTGCTCAATAATGAACATAATAAAAGAGACAGGGGAACAGGAAACGATCACTGTTTTTTCAGAATTTGAAATGGGTCCAAGCAGAGAAGCAGATATGGCGATTGTTCGGATATTCTAGACTTTATGCCTGTCTTTCTCACAAATTTCTTACAAAATATAGATGTATATCTTGTGGAAATCATCGTGACTATATGCTCAAAACAAATAGTATACGTTTTGGTGTCTCACAGCCATGTTAAATCAGAAATAGTATACGTCTTGGTGTCTCACAGCCATGTTACATCAGATCATCGCCAAAATAGAGAACAATAACAAAGGTAAAAATGTGGAATGGAAAGGAGAGACTAAACGTGTGGGTGAGGTGGGAGGGGGAGGGGGGGGGCTGGTATATCGACCTTTTACTGAACAATAGTCTGTTTCAGAATAAAATGGAGAAGTCGAGTCATAATTTGATAGGTTTCTTCCTCCCACCTAGAGTAATATGAGATACCCACCTCAACCTTTCAGTCTGACAAGTGGACAAACAGACAGATAGATAATGATTCAGATGGCCGGTATCACAGTAAGGTATGTGTCACCCGCCTCACCCCCAGAGAACCCCGCGCCCCCTGCAGGCCGCCACCCGCTGAGCGTCACAGAAAAGACTGGAATCCTAACGAACTTCCGCTCCGCCACGCAATCAAAACACCAGCTTCTAATCAGGCGACGAAACAAAACAGAGCCGGTCCCAAGCAAGGAGCTCTCCGTACGAGGAGGATTTAAAAAGCCCTGGTAGGCCAAAGGAAGCGGCTCGTAAAGACGGATTTCCGCCAGGACAACAAGCTGACAGACTTGCCTGACAGAGAAGCAAGTATTCAGGGAATGTAGCCAAACCTCAGTCTAAATTTCTCCTGTTAATCCTACCATCACTTGTCAAAACCTTTATTGGAGAAAACAAGTTTAAGTATTACAAGATGGTTATGAGATGTTGTTGTTATTGTCCTGCTAAATGAAGAAAACAGGTGATAAGCACTATTGTGTGAAAAGAAACTGATTGGCTGTAGTAAAAAGACAGAAACAAAAAGACAATGTACTTTTCTTGTCAGACTCTGCTTATGTTTTTTATTGTAATCTTTGTGGGTGAAAAACACAACCGCACGCCTACCAAAGACACCGGACTGTAATTTCCTCGTTCACTTTGATCCCTTTGAACATCTGGGTTTCTACAGGTAAAGTGTCGGAGTTAGTTCTTTATTCTATTCCATTTGATTTGAAATCTCCCGCCCTCTCATTCACATCCACATCTCAACAACTGTTTTGTAAAGAAAAAATGTCTATATATAATAAAACGGTCGATGGCCAAGAATTTACGACTTCAAAGGTTGTGGGTTATCGAGACAAGTCGAGGTCCACTTCACGGACATCTCTGTCCATAATTGTTTGTATTGTTGTCTTTGGCTTAATTTACATTTCGTGGCTCGTCCGTTACGCTTCGTAAACGTCATCGTTTAAAACTTGAGATATTCATTAATTTGTGTGAACATCTGTTTCGGTCCGCAAAAATAACTCGGGATGGATATTTAATTATTCTCACAGAGAAGGATAATGCAATTTTTTCGAAACAACATTATTGTTCGTTCGTTTGAATATGTGTATTGATGCGCTGTAGTGATGTGCAAACAGAAGATAATATGAGTGTACAAGATGGACGTAACGTATAAGATAGATATTAATTGTTCTGAAGTTTTTTTTTAATTATCTGTGCATTGGCATATACAAAATCTGACCACACAAACGTTGAAGGCAGTTTGAAAGTTTTCGTCAGCTTCTTTCTAATAGCATCATAGAACTTCCAGCTTTGTTGTGTTTATCTAAAGACAAAACAAGCTTTATTTAGGAAGTTCGTATCGGCAAAATAGTGGCGTCTATAATGTAAAACTCTCCATAAATTGGATATAAACGACGAAAATAGGCCACACAGAAATACCACCAAACAAAATGTAAACTACGTCATGTCCGAAATTTAATAATAATAATAATAATAATAACAAACAAGAGAGATCAATTTAAAGTGATTCACATAAAAGTGCAATCTTCCCTCGTTTTCCCCATTATAATCCGACATTCCCTCTCTCTTGCTTCAACTGCACTAAAATGGCCACAGTTTACACGTTCTGCACAGCTGTTTAGTGGACAGGAAATGAAAAGTCTCTCTCGCTTCAGTGGGCGGTGGTCCGCACGTGGAGAGCTCGATTTCTCGTTCGTGTTGATACTTTCTGCTTACAATAAACACAATGCTTTCCCCTTTGGATAATAAAACTCGTCAAAGTAATTCCGCCCTGGTCGATCCCGAAGTGGTTAGCGGGGGGTCCCAGATCTCTGTTTGTTTTTTCTCTGCCTTTTTGTTTTACTTTCATTCGGAAGTGGCGGATTTAGATCGACTCGGCAACATCAAAGCCAAGCCGCTCCAGATGGCTCCCTCTTTGGTGGTGCTGTTCCATATCAAGCTACTTTGATTGACTTAATGAGTCATTGTGTGAATTAATATGTATAAATACAACGGTTAATCGAGAAACTGAAAAGATGTTGGCTCAACAAATGACCAGATAGATAAGTAAATGAATAAATGAAATATCAGATATGGAGTGGGAGTGAAATGTATAATCAACTGACACAGAAAGTTACGAGATTATAAAAGGTATTTTCTAACAATTAAACTGTGGTATCATTTGTAGCAAATCACACAGAGAGCAATATGATTTTTCAAATAGTCATGGCAGCAAATGGAGATCTGCTTTTAATAATGATACATTAATTGATTTGTTCCTTGTAAGTATTATGAATTTGAGAGGTATCTGGTTTTATTACTCAAACACTGACCACTTACAATTTTAAAACCTTCCACTTTCAATAGAGAGAGAAAAAAATTAACTGCATAAAAGCTTCTTCAGACTGAAGCTCATAACTTTGAATTGTTCTATTTCATTTTTGGCATGCATATCACTGAACACATATTTCATAAAATAGTCCTCAAGCCACATCTGTCCCTGGGCTAATGAATGAACAACAACAACAAAAAGACATGGGTTGCAATTTTCAACAACAACAACAGCAACAAACAACAACAACAACAACAACAAAAAGAAAACAAATCAATGTGAATGAACAACAATAACAAAAAGACATGGGTTGCAATTTTCAACAACAACAACAGCAACAAACAACAACAACAACAACAACAACAAAAAAGAAAGAAAAAGAAAACAAATCAATTAGTATGTCACCTTGTCTCGCAACTCAAACAAATAGGCAGAGGAATAAAGGAGTTTGGTATCTCTTGATGTTGCATAACAGTAGCAGAGAATCGAAAAAGAATTAGGCAAAAGACAAGATGGGTCGACAATATCCAGTAGTGGACTAGAAAAACGTTTACGGAGATCCACAACCGCGGTGGATGAAGAAGATTAGTGCACAACTGGTCGGAAGATGTCCCAATAATCTCAGACAGAACTGTGAAGTAAAAGAAAGAAACAGCATCAATAAAAATGGAGGAGCAAAATACCAATGAGATCGTTTCAACGTACAATTGTACATCTTCTGTCATGCAGGCGTTGGATTATCATTCCAAACCGCTTGCGACCAGGGGAAGGAAAGGGGGAGGACGTGGAGGGGGGCATGAAGAAGTTGCAGTTGGCCAAACTGATTACTGAAGCTTGATAAAATTACTAACTGGTGGCAAAAACAGGCAAACAAAAAACCAAAATAATAATACATGGAAAATAAATAAATAAATAAAACAATGAAACCAACACATTTAAACATTTAACAAAAAAAAAAACCAGAAACATTGATCTCGTGTTTTTTTGTTTTTTTTTTTATATCATCTGATCAAATTATAAGCAATAAAGAAACTCAAGACATCAACATTAACACAGTCTCGAAAATTAACAAGTGTTTCACTTCCATGTCCAATGTTTTGAATAATGTCTGAACTTGTGGTTTACGCCTATCTGTTATAACAGGACACATTAGAGAATGCGATGCAAGGTTTGCACTATGTGGCGCAAAGAAGGATCGAGGATGCTGCGTGCTCTGTGTGTTCGACAGACCTGTTTCTCCCCCTCACTTGCATACCAACAGCGATAACAATCAAGGTATCAAGCTCAATATGCAAGGGCCATCAACCATATAAATAGAAGACGACCTTTCTACCTCCTCCCCCTGGGGGGCGCAGAGGCTCTGTGGTTCGGCGTCTGCTTCAGAGGGTGAAAACAGCTCCCGTCGGTGAGATTGCGGGTTCTGCGCGACTCGCGGGTCCCCTCATCGGGAGACAGAAGGACACGAAGATCGAAAGACCTGCATTTTTTCTGTGACTCAACGGTCCCCTGGTTTCCTCTGGGTAGGGAAACCCGACGTCTAGCCTTCTCCGATAAAGGCAAATATATTTCGGAGGTTCCATGTGTACGTTACGCACGTTAAAGAACCCTTGGCAGTTCAAAATCGATGGAAAAGTAGGCTGCATGCCGCTGCCCGGGCAAAATTCCCAAATTTTAAATTTCTACCCACAAAAATTCTCAGCAAAAACAGGCAACCTCTTAAAAGCCGAGATAATCCTACTTTCTCAGGATTGAAAGGCTTAAGAAAAACAAAACAAAACAAAACAAAAAAACTCCCCCCTCCTTCTCCCGACCATTGCCTTGTCTCTTCTTTCATCAGTCCTTACCACTTAATCTGGCCCCATGTCTTTTTTTTTTCCTCCCGTAAGTTCTACAAATCTCGCTCTGAACTTAAAGACTGGCTTTATTTCGTCTTCTCGGTATTGTAAAACTGAAGTAATCAAAATATGTAAAGTCCATTCAAAGACACAGCTAAATGTGAGCTCGAAAGCCAAGATTTCCAACATCTTCTGTGAAAACAACGTTTCTAATCAAAGTTAGACTGGACAAAAATGCTATCAACACAAAAAGTGAACCGTTTCCTGTCCAAATTAAAATAACAAAATGCATTAACTGTAACAGAAATCTGTCAGAGTGATTCGTTTGTAGCTACATGTACTTTGTGAACGGGCGGCGATCGTGGCAATGAGCGACTCCATTAAGCGACTCAATGCAGCTTGGGAGGCAATACATGTATTATACACATACCCAGGTAACTTGATATATAGATCTACAGAACTCCAACAAAACACCTTTTTCCTGAAAATGGCGTTCAAAATAAATAAATAAATAAATAAAAATCAGGATTTAGTTTTGGGTCTCATTTTTGAGAAACAGTGAACAAAATCCATTCCCCCCCCCCCCCCTTTTTTTTTTAAAGAGAATGAAGCCATCGATGGTCTTTTAGCAAACGAACAAGTTATAAGTCTATATGATAAAGTGGGGGAAATAATTAGACTGCGATGAACAAAGGTGTTTTGTCAAAGTAGATTAGAGTAATGGCTGCGCTCTGAGAGCCGACCGAACACTTTGAGAAAATGAAGGAATGGAAATACAAAAATGGTGGATGATATACATACTCCGTGGGTCGAACTGCCCCCTTTTCAGCATATTATTTCGATTCTTCCCTCCCCCCCCCCCTTCCCCCTCCCTCCCGCCATGTCTGTCTTCATCCTCCTTTCTCTCCTTGTAAAAGCAAAACAAGGGAGGTGGAAATACAGACACGCACACGTCCGTAAGCAAACACAGCTTTTGTAGACTTCCTTTTATTGTCTGACCGCGTTGGCGACAGGCGAAGTGAACATAATAAGGATGTCTAGCTTGTAAATGTATCATTGGAAGGGAGGGGGAATGGAGAAGAGGAAGACTGTCACCATTATAATGCATGATGCTTCTTTTTTCATTTCCTATATAGATCTAGTACTAGCGAAAAAAAAAAAAAAAAAGAAATCAAGATTGAAGTACTCGAACAGAATAATTTTATTATGTACCTTCTCCTCCCCTCCCCCCCCCCCTTTTTTTTTTTTAACGGACTTCATTTGATGAGCTGGGCTAAGTTTGGCTAAGATAAGATATGAAAAGATAAGGTTGGATGTGCTGAGGTTAGGTAAGATGAGATAAGACACCATAAGCTAAGGTTAGACATGACATTCAAAATATAATATTTTATAGTCCTTTTTTTTCCGGAACTGAAAGCTGTCGGAGTGATTGATCTTGTGTCTGGGAAGTGTTCTAGGCCATTCTCAAGTTTACACCAATGGGGAAACAATGTGAATGAGTACTGCCATCGCACTGGCTTGGTTTTTGTTTTTTTTTTCACGTAATACGACTTCAAATTGTCATGAACTTGTCAGGCCTATGAACCTTTGTGGAGAAAAGAAATGAAAAAGATTTTTCGAATCGTTTTGTTTTGAGGGGGGGGGGGGGGAGGGGGGAGTCAGCTCTCCATCAATCATTGCAAACATCTTATTGTAACTGCATCATCAGAATGAAATTTGCCTAAGAAAGCATAAACGAAACAAAAAGAAACTAAATAAGTAAGACTAGTGAGACATTAAAGTCAAAATTTAAGATGCAAAGATTTCAAAATCATGTAATATGAAACTGGAGTAATTATAACAAACGGCCTTAGAAACAACATGTTTGCGTTTTCCAGATAGATTCTCTCAAAATGAACATACGTACTTTTCATTCTAGGGCCCTCCGTTTATGACAGCTCTTAGTAAAAAAAATATATATTCTGTATGAAATAAGCTGGACAACTTTCTATCTCGGGCAGAAAGTAAACCGATTTATTCAATGAATGGTTGTGAAAAGAAAGAAATGAACACTGCTCATCCTTGCTGTTCCCATATCGGTAAGTTCAGGAAGACTCTAAACAATATTTGGGCTATAACATTCACTCTAATAGCATTGCAGTTCCTATAAGGTCAACACAATTGACGGCCCTGAGCTAGTCTGTGTCAGTCAAGCATTCAGCTGGAGCTAAAAGCTCATAATTAGCTTGACGCCATCAAAGACGTCAATTAGTCTGGCTAGGCTGATCTCCTCCGTTTTTAATGCTCATTTTTTGTCTTTTATAAGTTTTAAGCTGTTTTATTCTTCTGTTTCATACTTCGAGGGGTAAGGATTTGAAAACACCACACACTGTGTGACTTTAATATTAGAAACACGAAACAACTTTATTTATATTGTCAGTTGATGCTGATTATTTTTTAAAAATTAATTTCAAAAAAATAATAAAATTGAAAATACAATTTATAGTTGTTACGAATATTCTATGAATAATATCTGTAGAAGAAACTTGAGCAAAAATAGTCTACGTTGGTGAAATTATTTTGCAAATTACGAGTAAAAGCTTTTTTTTTCTCAAAATGGACTTAAATATTTTTCATTCTAGGCCTTCAATTTATGAAAGCTGTGGAGTTAAAACATTATATTATCTGGAAAAAAAAAAACGGGACAATTCTACAACAAGAAGGAAAAAAATCAGGTCGATTTAATTCAGTGAGATGGCAAAGATACACACCTTTTTCAAAAACAATACGAAGGTAAATGAAATATCAAACAAAGTATTTTTGATTTTCTTTGTCAGTTAATATAATAACTTATTCATTTCCCTCGGTTGATGATATGTATGCCATTAGAGCCGTGCACCAGAATATTATTTTACTAAAAATAAAACCAATAAAAAAGACAGTCACGCCCAGTCTTCTCTTCTCTTTGTGTGTTTGTTTTTTGTCACATAAAGGCTGACATATTTAACTTTAAGAAACAAAACCGCTTTAAAAAAATCAATAAACAAGAAAAACAACAATAAAACATAGTCAATAAAAAAGAACACTGTCTCCATTTTCGCGAAATAAGCTATAATTTAATGTTATTCCCTAACTGCTAAATCCCGGTCTTACAAAGAATTTCAATCTTACTTCCGGGAAAACAGTTTTTTTTTTTTTTTTGAATAACACAGACAAAGACACTCCCATGAGCAGATCCACACATGTCAAAAGGACCCCCTCCCACCCACCCACCCCCCCCCCTTCCAACACACACAGACACAAACACACACACACACATTCACTTTCGTCTTTACATGACCGTCACTCGATAGATAACTTACTTCCCATACGATTCAGATGGACATATATATATATATATATAAATTTTTAATTCGTCGTCTCTTTCCGAAAAAATGCATTTCAATGAAACATTGCGTATTCACACAAAACATGAACATTATCACATAAACATAAACATCACATGAAACATGAGCATCAATGTTTCGATGAAGAGAGAAAGACATCTAGAAAGAGTCGGTTATGTAAACATTGTGACAATGAACTGAGATCTAAAGACAGGGATAGCGTAGGTCTGCTAGGAGATCTTAACATATACAACCTTTTTTTTCAGATGTTATCAGTTTTATGTAATCCATCCGTCAATCAGTTGGGGCTATTTCAAACTCATATAAACAAACATTAACATCAGCAAGAAGGAATAGACAGTTTTTGCTATCTGTTCTCATTTTATGGAGAGCGATATGAAGAGTCATTATTTATGTGCTCACTGATATATTATCATTATTATTGCTATTTTAATCAATATCCCGGGTGTTCTCATTATCAGCATCGTATCTTCACAGTGATATACTTTTTAACGGAAGTGCACAATGTCGGCTGCAGCTGTACTGGGAACCATTCTTGATTTATCACCACTGGAGGCGATCACTTACCTTACTGTGCTTGCTCTTTGACCTCTTGGTAATGGTTACGAATTCGCAGTCAAGACAATAAAGATATGTATCTAACATGACTTGGTAGTTATAGCTTAGATGAATGTTTACCCCAGAGCGATGGATGTCTTCTTACAGATAATCTTAATATCCGTACTTGCAATGTACAGATGCCCATTGGATTTTACTGTCTTGGGCTTTGTCATACGGACTAAATTCCTTCAAACCGAAATGCAATAGTTTTTAAGTAAAGAGCTCCCACTTTAACTTCAGTTTACATCAGCCTGAGTATGCTTTGCGACTCTGTGTGGATGTGCGTTCTATTTTTATTCCTTAGTAATTATGGAAACGAATTATTTTGTATTCCTATTATTTTGTTTTACCATGCATTGTATGGAATAGAAAACAAAGCATAACGTGCATTTACAAACACAACAAAATCTCGCTAGGAGACCGATGACTGTTCCATATTTGTACTGCGCACATAAACATTGGATTCAATATGCCAACGGTCACCATACTAAATTCCACTTATGTCCTTACATGTACTGCGATAGAAAATTGTTTCATCCGTTTGTGAACCGAGATTACTGGTATCCTGAGTATTAAATTTTGTCCCGCAACGTTTGTGTGTCCTTTCGATAAATTATCTGTCTGTACTAATAGCAAGTTGAGCAATGTCTAAAACAGAGAAGTAAAAACTAAGAAATGTATATTATAGAACATGATCTTAGATACTCCATTAGCTTTTGATTTATTAGTTTGCCTTTGAGTGCTTGTATGTGTGTGTGTTTGCACGTGCTGCATTTCATTTTTCTTTGGCACTTTAAATAAAGCAAAACAAAGTAAAAAAAAAACAAAACAAAAAGAGCAAACAAAAAACATGTCTTTTATGTGGATATGTATAGGCTATGATAGACAAATCGCATAATTTACCTGTGTACGTGTAAATGTTTATTATATGTATATCGCTTTGGGAATTTCTCAGATCCTCAAGAGAAGTGTGTTTTTTTTTTTTAATTTCCAGACTGATAAAACAAAATGTCACGAGTCTGGAGCTGTGAAGATTTTTTGTTTATTGATTCTCAGCCATGTCCGGAAATTCACAACATCCCAATGATCCCGCTTCTCTTGAGTCGGGAACTCGGCCTTGCTAGGACGTCCTAACATTTTTCTATATATAAATGTTTACTTTGGGAGCCTTGGATTTTGATTTGGGGAACAAAATACAAAGTCTCGATTTTATCATTTTATATTGTTTTTAATGGTATTATTGTTATTATTATTATTATCATAAAACTGAATCTTGCACTATTTCAAATGAGATAATATCTTGGCTCTTTAATTACACCGAAACATCATAAGAGTTCGTGAAATTTCATTTTAAAAGAACCCCCGCCCCTTCCACTTCCACCTTCTTTAATCAGATGACATAATGTTTTTAGAACTTAAAATGTGTGTCCCTAACATATCACGGTGATTATTTTTTGATACGTAGACACTGTGTTCTGGTCTTTTTTATACACTCTGGGTCATCCTGTCCAATGTTTCATTTCCCTGACACTGAAAAGTTCAAAGTGACTGACACAACAATTTGAACTACCGAATGTTTATGAATTCGTGCATTTGAGCTTGTGTATGATTCGACATGATTTTATGCGGCATCCTTCAAAGAACTGAAATTAGTCATGACTATCAATACTATTGGAGTATCTAGTTAATTTTCAAACTCTGTCGGATTACGGATAACATATGGAGAAATTACAATACATTGTACGAACATTTGTCTCAGAGATCAAAGAGTCTTCTGTATCTGGCTTGGCAAAGCAAGTGAAAAAGAATTGTCCATATATCTTTAATTCTCATGGAACATAACAGTGACGACTTCTTCGCCTTAAAATAAAGGATAGCCCCAAAATTGTAGAAGGGACCCTAACACAGACTGCCATCGTGAGAGAAGAAACCCGAGTTGAACAGTCGCGGCCAGTTTGGTGCTCGCTTCACTGAATTCTACAGACCCTGTAGAGAGGCCATTACACAGCACTATGGCACTTGGACCTTCCTAAAGCTTCCATCGGCGACCTTTCTGATGACGGTCTCAAGGATCTGGTCGCGAGGCCAACAATAAGGAACACTTAGCTCCTCTAATCAATTTTATAAACATACTTGTCAAGTTCCCGTCTTGTCTGTCTGCTGTGATTCCTTTGGCAAGCTTAATCGATTGTTGTGCCAACTCTAGTCGGGCCCTTTGTTCCCTCGACCATTATTTTCTTGCTGAATGTGTGTTTTGGTAAGTGAACTGTACCAGCTAACAGCGAGCGAAACATGGGGACAGAACAACGGATTAACGCGACCCAGATTTGCTTAACATTTTACGACAAGTCCCTGTTTTCTCTTTTACTCCAAGCGCTATTACGCCAGGTGAGAATGCGAGGGTCTTAGCTTTGCGAGCAATCGAGATATTCAAGATCTTTGCCGACAGCGTAAAGCCCTTTGTGAGATTTACTTGTGTCATGTGCTATAAATACACGATAAACTGGCTGTGGGCACGATTTCCAAGGATTCGCAGTCATGTTACAATGCACTACTTAGCCTTTGAACACCGTAACGAGCGGGCTGAGTGTATACTTATTTGCAATATTTGCACGTGGAATAAGGCATTATATAACACCGAATAGTATATTGATCTCCCGAAGAGTACGATCTCTAATGGCTAAATATCGTGGCATAATGCACTGTGTAGTGCCCAACTGCACTGAACAGTATAATGTACTTGGAGCATACGCCTAAAATTGTAAATTATTTGACGATGTCAGATCATAGCATAATATTTACAACGTTGGCACTTGTTAAATTCGTTTCGAACATGACTATATTAGCAATGTAAAAGTGTTCATACTCAAAATATATTAAGTGATTAAAAAATATAAACACCATTTTCTCTCCATTGAGTAATAATCGATGTAGAAATGCAAGAAAATATTTTCACGCCATAGACAAGCAAATGATAACGAAGAGTTAAACGATTTCATCACATATTCACCGAGCGCTACTTAAATAATCATGGTTAGGGCAGAATGGCTGGAATTTCCAAGAAGCTAATTTGTTAAAAAAAATAATTGAAAGTTCGGAGTAAATAATTATTTCCTTTCAAATTACACAAAGCAAAGACAGTCATATCGCTATCAGCATCAGATCAGCAATTCAATAGATATACCTTTTAACTGAATTGGGAGCTTTATATTTTAACTCCTATTTAATTTTGGGTGGAAGAAATTTGGCCTGTATGGCATAGCCTATGACTGTCCGTGCAACTAATGAAGTTCTGTGTTTGATAATCGAACATTAGCATGGTAAATGTTCAATGAGCTACTAAAACAAAGGTGGTAGCTCCACTGAATATAATATATTAAATTAAAAACAACAACAACAACAACAACTTTTTTTTTCATGAACTGAAACAATTTTTAAACGAACAGATTACTCACATTGTCATTTAAAGTCTACAAGAAAAGAAAATTATATATTGTCGATGTCAATGAAATAATCATATCAGGCGATATGCGGGAACTCTGTATTTATGGAATTAGGGACCAAAAATAAATAAATAAATAAATAAAAAATAATTTAAAAAATGAAACATAAATTACTGACTGAAAGTAAGGACAAAGAAAAACTGAGAAGATCAGGACAGGTAGAATTTTCATCGAGATAACCTCAACTAGGAGGTTGAAAGACGTATTATAGAACGTAACGGTAGAGTTAAACGAAAGGAAATAAACGATGATCAATAAGATCAATGCCAAAGATGATGCTTGAGTGAGGCAAGCAAGAGAAGAAAAATTAAAAAAAAAAAAAAAGAATAACGGTTCAGAGGGGGAACCTTGGCATGAGGAACAGGGTAAAGATGGGAGGTGAGGTGAACTAGAACCGAGACAGTGGATAAATGCTCACAAGCAGGCAAAGAGGATTTCAATGTGTGACTATCGTACACTGTCAGCCTCTCAAGGTCGAATGCAAATCATTCCCATTGACAATTTACAATAAACGAAAATGCCACTGACATTTCCATCGCCTTTCAGTTGGCTGGGCGAACAGAATTAACTTTTACACCCGAAATGTGGCGCTCACTGAGTCTGACGCCCCGATTGGGAACAAAAGGAAAGCCGTATTGATTTATTTCAGTCGTGTTTTGGCTGGGAGATGCCAGCGCAGCACTGGCACAAATTATATTGCATGAAGGTGATTGTCTGGGCCAGTTTGTCTCAATGACTTTTTCTCTTTGACAATATAAACAACACCGAGCTTGTTTAACAGTCTCCTTCTCCGCCTTTTCTCTCCCCCCCCCCCCCAAGCGTCTCATTCTTTCTCTCTCTCTCTCTCTCTTTGTGTATTGTGTATGTGGCGAAATGGTCTCCACCCCTGCCTCTCATTTTGCCTCTTTCCTTTCTTACTCTCTCCTTGGCAATCCACTTTTCTCCTCATCGCGTTCTCTCCCTTTCGCTGCTGTCTGATCCTCTTTCATTCTCTCTGTGCTTTCTAGCTATCATTCATAGTCATCTTTTGTATTTCCTCCCTTGTTAGGCACACTTCTTGTTTTTGTTCCCAACTAGCTTTTTCATGTTCCTATTATATTGTTTTCCTTTGCATTATGTGGATTAGAAAAAGCATAACTACCCTTAACACACACATACAAGCCCTGGATATGAAGCATGACTGTCACGTTGAAATGAAAAATTATTAGTAGAAGTATATTAATATTATTATTCTAATCACAGTGAAGAAGAAAACGATCGTAATAAACAATAGTTATATACGTAAACAAACACACACGCTCAACTGCATGATCCCCACCAAAATTACCAGTCCCACATAAATACAGCTACCGTGAGATAGAAATACAATAAAAGTCCCTCAATCGAGTGTCAGTAAAAAACTGAAACAAAGGAAATGACAATAATAATAATAATAATAATAGATGATATTTTTTATACCGCTTCTCCTTGTACAGTACAGGCTTTAAGCTCGTTACAGTATTTTGTTACCCCTATAGACTCAACAAAGATACTCGTGTATTCGGCTTCATAAGCATCAAACACGACGGCTGCTTGTTAAGCGTTCAAATCCTTATCAATTTCACTGTCTGTAATAAGGATCTACTTTAAACTAGGCCTAGGTAGGAAATGTGTGTAAACTTAGTTTCCCAAAGGTAAAAATATCCGAGACCTCAACCACAAAGTTATTGGCACCACCACTTATGGCTATAACAAAAGTCATCTAACGTTATGTTGTTTTTTAATGAAATGTACCGAACCATATCTCGAAAAAGTCCTTTTGTTAGTAAACATACGGTACTTGACGACTCTTTTATCTATCACAAACAACATTCACAGAGAAAGATAAGTACACCGCCTCAACAATCCCATGAATCAATTTATTATGAATGTTATAATGATGTATCCGCTTCGAATGGCAGGCTCACATTTTCATACAAATACAAATCTCAAAAAGTTTTTTGCTGTGATATCGGGTTGACATTCGGTCTGACAGGGACAGTTTTTTTGTTTTTTTTTGTTCTTCCTCCTTGTCGTCATCTGGTTGACAGCCGTTCAAAAATGTAGGAGACAACTGCTGACTGATTTCGTACATGAACTGCCACAGGGGGACACAGTGGCTCTGTGGTTTGGTGTCTGCTTCAGAGGAAAACAACTCACGTCGGTGAGGATGCGGGTTCTGGCCGCCGTCAGGCTCGACCCGCGGGTCTCCCACTGGGGGATGGAAGGACACGAAGATCGAAAAACCTGCATTTTTTTTTTCAGTGACTCAGCGATTCCCTGACTTTTTCTGGGTAAGGACGCCCGACGTCTCGGACAAAGGCGAATATATTTCGGAGGTCCCGTGTGTGTATTATGTACGTTAAAGAGCCCTTGGCAGTTCAAAATCGATGAAAGAGAAGCTGCATGCTGCTGTCCGGGCAAAATTTCCAAATTCCAAATTTCTACCCACAAAAATTCTTAGCAAAAAAACAAAAAACAAAAAACAGGCAACCTCTAAAAGCTGAGATAATCCTACTTGCTTAGGATTCAAAGGCTTAAGAAAAAAAACAAAACAAAACAAAACAAAAAAACTGCCACAGCTTAATCTATGCTCTCTCATTTTAGATGAATTTGCTTTGAGTTGTTGGCATAAATCGTAAAATAAGATCTCACTAGTTGGCTGTCTCCCTACTCACGTAGCTGCCTAAACATCTATCTACCTATCCATCTACTTACCTGTCTGCCTACAGATCTGTCTACTTACCTGGCTACCTACGGACCTATCCACCCGCCTACTTAATGCCTATTTACATATCTACCTATCTACCAATCTATTCATTTATTCTCTTTCTTTCTATATCTATCTATCTATTTATCTATTTTGTCTGGTTGTTTATGTGTCTGCCTGTCAGTCTGTCTTTCTTTTCGTCTGACTGTTCGTCTGTCGATCTGAATCAGTCAGCCAGTCAGTCAGTCTGTCATTCAATGTGTCTGTCTGTTTTCTATCTCTCTCTCTATCTCTCTCTCTATCTCTATCTATCTATCTATCTATCTATCTATCTATCTATCTATCTATCTATCTATCTATCTATCTATCT
>JBCEWB010654756.1:0-17556 GCA_039654565.1 Peronia peronii
TGTCTATCTATCTATCTATCTATCTATCTATCTATCTATCTATCTATCTATCTATCTATCTATTCATCTATCTATCTTCTGTTGTGCCTGTTTGTCTGTCTATCTGTCTAACTATTCCTGGCTCTCTCTCTCTTTCTCTCTTTCTCTCTCTCTCATGGTCTTCCAACACATAAGGATACACGAATAAAGGCGAAACGGCTACCATCGGAAAACAATTTCCAATTTAATTAAAAACCATTATATATTTTTTTTATTTGTTCTTCTCCGAAGGCTAAATCAGATTTTAAAAAAGGAGGAAAAGAGAAAAATCCACAGATAATGTCATATTTTATAGTTTTCAGTTAACACAATTCACAAACACGCATTAAAACACATGACTTGGAGCGCTTGATATTGACACCGATGATAAAATGCTAGTGATTAACAGGATAATTTTTAACTGAACACATATCCGATTTCTGATAGTTATTGTCATGTGTGCAGTACTAGATAATTATTATCTGTTGAAAACCTGAAAACGAAAATTAGGCTAGAAAACATCATATTCAAAATTTTACAGCCCACTCTATCATGTATCATTATGTGACCTCACGTTCCATTGCACTGACCCCAAGGGCTCTACACACTTACAGTCCGAACTAATAGTTTTCACCAAAATGGCAAATCGTATGACACAACTGCAGAGTGGATGACGAAAAATGATGTATTCAATTCCAAACTATCGGGCCGCCAAAATCTTCAGTAATCTTGATTTTTCGACTGCAGTTTTGCCTATCCTGCACAAACAGTACGGCACCAGTGACTTATTACCTTTCGTCCTTTGAAATGTGTTTAATGGTCATGTCTAAACAAGTTAAGCATTCATCAGATTGAAACTATGAATGTTTCGCAGCGGGGGGCGGGGGGAACCCCTCAGCAATGACCGAAAATCCGAGAAAATCGAGTTTAAATGAACGGTTGAACGCATAAATCTACATGCCTACCTCACAAAAACCCTATTTTAATGAAGAAATATTTATAAATCGAGGGTAAGACCGATATTGTCATGTTCAGAAATGAATGCACTTTCGATTTCTGCAATAAAAAAAAAATTCGATATCTGACCCCCCTCATCACATTCAAAGTCCGATTTCTCTGTTCTAGCCCAGCGACTTACGTCTCATTTTGACTGGCCGCGAGACAAATGCATTTTTTTTTTCAGCATACGAAAATGACCAAAGTCTACCTGATCATATCCCTTATTAGTGTTTCTTTTATAAGACAGCAGTTATTGTCACTGAATATTGAGCTCACAGCTCCTTGTTATTCGCACTGTGCTCGATGGAAGAGTGGGGGGGGGGGAGGAGGAAGAGAGAGAGAGAGAGACTGACTAGTTTGCACTGAAGACGTATAAGGCCCTCTAGATTTGTCGACTGAAGACCTCTTAAACCTCCCCCTCCATCTCTTACAGGGGTCTCAGCCAGTCTAAGGCTGAAAATATACTGGTTCCGTCCAACTATAGCCGAATAAATAAAGGCAGCTGAAGGATGAAACTAGGTGACTTAAGTGCGCCCGTCAAACTGTCGCCTTCATATGAATCAGCGAGCAGCAATGCATCAGTGGGCCTTATTCCACACATTATGGTGTTTTCAAGGAGGTAGAGGTTAGGGATGTAATGCAGGCGGGAATTCCATTGCGTTAATAAGGGCTTCCTCCTTTGATGATGAAAACAAAGCTATTGTTTGAAATAATAGCGCAGAACAAAATTTAACAATGCTAATTTTTCGAAATAAAAAGAGATACCACACGATGAAATCAGGCTCTCGTCAAATTTTGATCATATGGAGTTATTGGTATCATTTCCTTTTCTGTTGTGTGAAAAAAAAATGTTTGTTGTACATTAAGTAGAAGACGAGATATTGGCAATTAAAGAAAATGGAGGTGAAGCGTGGCTGCAGCTGAGTTTAGTGAGAAAATGGCCAATCACTTTTGTTAATCCTTATTTATCCTTGTAAGGCCATGCCACTAAATAACAATTTTTGGGCTTTTACTCACTCTATTTCAGCAAATTTAATCCTGAAATGCATTTTTAGATTGGTATAGAAGGGTTCTATGAAGAAAAGAAGTGCCTTAAAAATTCATTCACTGTTGAAAAACATGTGATTTCTCCAGTCGCCGCAGTTCGATTAGTGCCTGATTTCATCATGCCGCTGTCAAAACTAGAACCAACTTTTCAGGGTGTCACTGAGGTTTAAGTCCGTCCTTTCTCAGATGTTATCTTCTCATCTCTCTTGTTGTTTGCTCTCTCTCCTTTCCATAGTGCCTTGCAGAAATGTTTTGGCCAGACTAGATGTTCATGTCACAAGCCTGTACCATCTCAATATCCTTTCTCTTGATCTTCGTCAGCAAATTCTCTCATGGGCCGGTGACTTGCCATACTCTCCTCCTTACTTCTGTGTTAGTGACGTGATCTTTACATGAGATGGCGAGAACTTTCCGCAAACATCTTATTTCTATAATCTGTGCGAAAATTTCTTTTCTCATGTACGACAAAGATTAATATGGACATATTGCATAGATCAGAGACAATGCCTAGAAATAATTGCAGATTCTTGACTTTAAAAGTGGCAAGGGGCTAACCTGGCGTAAAAATTCTCTCCCTGTACTTGGTATTTGACTTTGTTATCAGATGGCAAAGTGTATAGTGATCAAATACTCTGTGATTATCGCCTTTAGAGATAACTGTTATTTCTTTGGAACTAAGTAAATATCACAATAGAAAGCATGACAGATCAAGGTTCTCTGATGGCAAAAGGCTGATTTTTACAGTAGTATGCTGGAAGCAGAATTTTGATTTGGAAAATCTTACAACCATCCCATCATTTTTTTTTTTTATAAAAGTTGTGACCGGCTCTACTCAAATACATTGCATATATATTAAAAACACATTACACACACACACATATATATATAATTATATATATATCTATATACATACCTGCATTCACATTTACACTACAAACGCATATGCAATTCCCAGTAGAAAAATGTTCATATCATGTTCTCGATCAGTCACACAATTTCTTAGGAGAAAGCAATGTGCGATGTTGCAGATGGTTTGGACTTGCGTGTCAACCGTTCCGGTTGATCTGGAAGTGTGTGGGGCCCTTTAAGGTTATCCATCCACTGATCTTCACATTTATCCCTCTCTACCCTACAGCTCATAATGACCATTTGACCGTCACGTGACCTTTCCCCCGAAAGGACAACCACTCCAGGTTTTAGGCCAGCCTGATCAGGAACAGGTCAATCGATTATCTCCCCTTTAGAGCAAAATGTGTGGCTCGAACGTGACACACCATGACACAAGGGAAAGAGTTTTCTTTTCTCAGCTAGATTTGAAAAGCTCACTGGCTAAACAGTGCAAAGCAACCTGGCATATAAATATTTAGAGATTTGATCAAACTCATTTTATCATCCCAAACCTTATCAGCGCCTTTGTCTATTTGATGTCCATTCATCTGAGATAAAAATCAATGCGGGGGATACATGTACCGTTTTCAATATTTTTTTTTTTTTTTTTGGCGTTTCCGCTCATACTACATTATTTGGGAACACGTCCACCACGAATAGCATATGTCACTAAACTAGTATTCGCTCAGAAAACTAAGCTACGATTTTGCAAAACCCTTTTTTTTTCGGTAAAGGTATGAACTGATGCAATTTTTGTTGTTGGTGTTTCTTGTTATTGTTGTTGTTATTGCCAATGTTTGCTGTTGTTGTTTGTTTGTTTGTTTGTTTGTTGTTGTTGTTGTTTTGTTGTTGTTGTCGTCGTCGTCGTTCATATAGCTCCGAAATTATGTAATAAAATAACACGTCTAAGTCCGATATCTTTTCTTATCATCGGTTCTTTGCTGTGGTTGCCACATCCTCTAGCCTTTCCGAGCCTTCTCTCTCCACTCACATCCGCCCTCTCTCTCTCTCTCTCTCTTTCTTCTTCTCTCTTTCTCTTCTTCTTTCTCTTTTTCTCTCTCTTCCTCTTTCTCTTTCTTTCGTTCTCTTTCTCTCTTCTTCCCCAATGTCTCTCTAGGAGCATTCTCCTCCTCTTCTTTATCTATTCATCCTGTTCATGACGTTCTCTCTCCTCCCCCTTCCCCGCTCCCCACTCCATTCTCTTGTATAGTGTGTCCAGTTCCCTATCACAATCCTCCCTCCTCCCGCACCCTTATTCCCCCCCCCCCCTCGGCCTCCTTCCCCTGTTTCTACTGTCAAATCTGCCGATGAGTCCCATATTTCTTTGACTCATCTAACTAAATGTCCAGCCAAATGTGACCAGGTGAACCATTGTTTCACCACACAGTTCAGATTCAGGAAGTGTCAGTTTCAAATCCATGAAACAAATGAGATGCGACACGACGAAATCGTCAAATGTTGAGCATACCGAGTTATTTGTATCACTGTGAAGATTATTCATTTCCCTTTCTGTGTGTGAGAAGATTTTTGTTCTACTTTAAATAGAAGTCGAGACATTGGCAATTAAAGTCGGTGGGGGTTGACCTGTTGCTGCAGCTGAATTTAGTGAGAAAATGGCTGATCACTTTTGTTGATCCTTATCAATCCTTATTAGGCCATACCACTAAATTACAATTTTTGGGCTTTTACTCAATCTATTTCAGCAAAATTAACTCTGAAATATATTTTTAGACTGATGTAGAAGGGTTCTGTGACGAAGAAAAAAATTGCGTTAAAAATTCATTCACCGTTGAAAGACACATGATTTCTTAGTTCGCCTCAGTTTGACGAGCGCCTGATTTCATCGTGTCGTGTCCCAAAATAGATACCAAGAGGTAAAGGACATACGGTCCCTCATATTGCAGCCGTGATACATGTTAGCTGCCATAACAAAATGAGAACTATTTGCCTGATTTTACCTTGACACAGTTCACAGACACGATAAACCGAAGCCATGGCTCCAAGACACATTTTCTGAACATTACCAATAGCTCTGACCAGTAACAAAATTTTTAATTTCCCCATTGAACCACGAAAACGGCGAAAATTATCTATAAAGATGGACACTGGCTAGCCTAGCGATTCAGAATGTAACTGGAGCAATTGACACTGTCAACATGTATTCTGCCGTCATTTTTAAAAATACAGTACATGCTGGTTGTTTTAACCGCATATACTGTATTGTTAATAATGACTGCAGCATTGTGGTGAGCAGCAATTTTCTCAATACGTCTGACAACAGGAGAACGGTTGGTATCGAGATGTAGAACAGACGGGCATATCCTAGGGACAGGTTAGAGTATTTCATTAGGACAGCACTGGCCGGTCACAGTTTAGTGATAGTGAAAGTACAGAACAGGGGAACGTAGTGCAAAGGTACAGGATAGTCCTGCTCTGTCTCTGAACAACAGATTAGAAATCTACATACAAAAACTAAAGTGAGAGATTCTTTAACCCTAACAATGTCACTATAATGGGCTGAAGTACTCTTTTTTTCCGTAATAGTATTTACTTATACAATGAATGACCTCTTACCTTAAAAGACAATACAAGAGGAGCGTTTTGCTACTGTATTTTATATTTTGGAGATTGATTGAAAAATGCAAAGTATAGCCAGCGATTCTTTCTGTAACTCGAGTCTTTCACTCTTTAAGAGTTAAGACAAATGGCCATTGACATTTCTACAAACTATGACCGAATTTGACAATAACGTCGGCTTGATATACATACAACTTTACTTTGTTTACACACAACTTTACTTTGTTTACTCTCTCACAGTTCAAGAGTTCACACGTGATTCTGGCCCTCGTGAGTGACAAAAGAAAATGCTGCTGACAAACATGGACATTCCGACAAAGCAATTTCAATTTCACACGTCTCTACCTCTTGCTAAGCACGGCTCATTCCATCCTAATGAAGAGAGAAATTAACAATTATGTGCAAAATGAGTGAAATTTACCAGGCAATTCTGCCTCTCGTTTCTAACAAAGCGTCCGTGACGCCTGTCCATTGCACATCCATTTCGGCACTCATTCGGAGAAAACACACGCACCATTGTGGAGCGTTCGAGCTGACTTAAGAGTGGGAAATTAATGAACATGGAGACCGCCTTTTTCTAGGGACAAGGTCACTCTGAGAGTAAAATTAAAGACTATAACTTTCGCCGACTTTGATCTGAGTCGACAAGACAATAGCTACATTCCATGAACTTAATTTGTTTGCTGTCGCTTGTTGTCTTTGAAGTCTGTCGATCATGTGGATGCAGCTGACCTGGACTTGTCAGCATTCCAAGAGGTTGCAGACTTAAAGCTTGTATGTTTTTGTTTTTTTTATGACAGGACAGAAAATATTTTAAATGTTGGTAAATGAAATTGTGATGAATTTATTGTTGTTGTATACACAGTTCTTGGTACGTTTCAAGTCATTCTGCGTAATATAGTGAGTCTTGGTTTGTTTTTTTTTCGTTTTTTTTTCCGGTTTTTTGTTGTTGTTGTTTTTCGTTATGTCCTTGTCCGCAATATGTTCTTTTTACGTACACTGATTTCTTTCATCAACAACTCTTTACTCTTCTTCTTACTCGGTACTTTCCCTTCATTTCCTTCATTATAATAGTCATCACCCTCCTCTCCATCATTTTATACAAATAGTTAAAAATTCAGACAGGCTGTCTAAGTGAACTAACTCAATACACTGAAAGAAATATATAACAATCTTCAGAACTCGATAAGTTAAAAGATCGAAAGTAATGTTTATTGGCCAAATTTTCCAACCTCTTGGTTCTTTATCAAGGCAACAAATATTATATATATATACATATTAAATTTAATGAGATATTGCTGATAGAAAATTTGTAATAAATATTTTGCTCTTTGTGTAGGAAATCCTTTTCAGTTTTTTTAATTTCTTTTAAAATGTAAACAAAATAGTACATTTTTACTTTCAGAGGAATTGAAATTCACAGCTTCTGATCTACAGTAGTCAAATGGAATTGTAGGATTTTTCTGTGGCCAATCTTTCCATTCGTTTGGTGTGTATGACATTTAAGAATTTTTTCTAAGAGTAATGTCACCGAACATTCAGCTTTCTATCGCATTGGAAACTCTCCTCTTAATAGCATGAAAAATGATAAAATAATCAATTCTGGTTTTAAAGAGTGATTCACAGGAATACCCAATATTGGATAAAAGGCAGACCAAATGTACAGTTGTGAACAACAAAATCTTAAAGTTCATATACAGTGTTCCCGAAGAAGTAAATTAGAAGTGGACGGACAGCAACGTCCCAGTTCCTGGAAGGAAGATTTCTTAAAAAGGTTTTGTCTATATTCAGTCCTTCACAGTTTGAAAGTCTACATTCCACTTTGACTCTTTAAATTCCTCTGGTGAAGCCGACAGAAAATCAATCCTCCTCATGTAGCTTAAAATGAGGGAGATTAATATGGTGCCCTACAGGGTAGTTTTCAGAGTTGGTTTTTCTTTGACCTTACACTATTCTTGTAATTTGAGAATCTTGTTCTCAGTTAAAGGAGCACGTAATGAGCTATTTAGGCTATTAATGTTAGGTGTATCATGTCCTTCCAGTACGTCTATTCCCCCCAAAATATAATACAGGGAATAGAAGTACGTCTCTTGTTTTGGGACCTGAGATAGAGAAAACTATGATACTGAAAGAGAGTCTGAGTTTGTAAGCTGCGATAGAGGTTAAGTTTATGAATTTTAGGGAAATCTTCTTCCTCATCATATATCATCATCATCTTCCTCTACCTCTTTATCATCATCATCTTCCCTTTCTCTTTTTTCCCTTTTTTCTTTACTTTTTTCCCTTTCTTCTTGTTTTTTGTTTGCTTTTGTTTTTGTTGTTATTGTTATTATTGTTATTATTATTATTATTATTGTTGTTGTTGTTTGTTTGTTTTGGTTTGTTTTGGTTTGGTTTACTATTTTGATTTTGGTGTTTTGTTTTGTTATGTTTTGTTTTCTTCCTTTTCCCACTCCTTTCTTATCTTTTTCTTTCCTTCCTCCACTTCTGCTATAAGTTTTCCTTCCTTCCTCCGCATTCCTTTATTCCTGTTTGTTGTCCTGCTATTAATTATCATATTCATCATTGATTCATCAATTTTTCACTTTCCATCTTTCTCTCATTCCTTCATTTTTTGTCATCTCCATATCTCTCTCATTTCTTCATTTTTTTCAATCTCTCTCTTCCATTCCTTCATTTTTACTTCATTTTTGCCTTCTTTCTCTCTCTCTCTCACCCCCAGGGAAGGATGGACTGCGTGACATGCATATTGATGGGCATGTGTCTGCTGTGTGGGCCTGGATTCGGTGGGTCTGACCAACAGACTAGCGAACACACCGGTAGACACATACACCTGTACTCTCCTTGTTAATACTATTTCCAGATTTCCTTTTAACCCTTTACTCACCAGTTATCATATGTCAAACAAGCAACCTAGATCTAACCAGCACAATGTTGGACGCATACACCTGTGTTCTCTTTTAATAAAATTTTCTTTTAACCCTTTACTCACCAGATATCCCATGTCAAACAAGCAGACTAACCCACACATCGCTAGACATATATCTGTATTGTTCATTTATCTATTTATTTATTTATTTATTTATTTATTTATTTATTTTTGCCCTCTCATTATCATATACTATTTTCCCATTTAATCACAAGAATACGAACACGAATACTTTGTCTACATTCTTCTTAATACTCTCATATTTCACATGAAAACACTAGCCAACACACTGGCAAACACATACTTCTACCTTCGTGTTAATAATAATGATAATAATGATAATAATATAAAAATAATAATAATATAACAATGGTAATAAAGGATCTTTATATAGAGTGTTTGTCCAAAGTACTGGTTTGAATCTAGGCGTCCTTTTAACACCCGGTAGTCACTGAAGGCTGACTGTTTACGTCGACCGGATTTAAAATGGCATCGCGCCAAAACCAGGAACAAGAAGCCAAAAGTTGCTTGAAAAAAATATTTATATAAATCATAATATCAAAAATGAGACAGCAATTAATAAAACGAAAATCAGTGATGTCAAACCATTCATCAAATTCATTTATTTACGCAAAAAATATTAAACATTTACAAAAAAAAAAAAAGCCAGATTAAAAAAAAGGCCACCAAATCTGTGAGCACCGTGCATTTTAAGTTCAACAGGAGTCACCCAATCTGAGTTTTGCTCACCGAAATTTCGTCGAAATTGTCCAAACTGCTTTATATAATTGTTGCTATTAGAACAATTCAATTCATGAGCCATTATTTATGGCCAGCCTTCAATATATCGGATTACCTGGCCTATTTATAGGGACGCCTTGGCTTGAATCAATAACGGTAACAACCAAAGACCAAAGAAGGCTTCAAAACAAAAGTTCACTTTCCTCCCTTGAGCAAAAGGTGAACATGAACATATTAGACTTTTAAACTCTTTGGTCTTCATTTCTTGTCATTTATCTAAGGTTGCTATCTTTCTGTCCCATGTTGATTTATCAACATCTTCGTTTGTTCATCGTTATTCTTGGTTGTCTCTTGAAATCCGAGAAATACTTGTCATTGTGTTGTGCCCTCTTTGGTGTATCCGCATGAGGCTGCAAGGGCCAAAACTGCAGGCACACACACCACCTGGCATCCCATGTCCTATCTGCAATCGCATGTGTGTCTCCAGTTTTGGCCTACGCAGCCACATGTGGATACACCAAAGAGAGCACAACACATAGCCCTTCTCGGAATTCGAGAGACAAGCAAGAATAAAGATAAAGTTGTAATGTTTTTACATTCGATAACTGTCAGGTTACAATAATTTAAACTGTAAAGTTGTTGTTTGAAATTCTGTAACATTGCTACATTTTATGAATACATTTGTAAGATGGCTACATTTTCTGACTGTAAGACTGCCATGATTTTATAGTAAAAGATTGAAATAGTATATGACAGTAAAAATGCTACATATCTATTATTGTAAAACTGCTACAGTTTATAACACCAGTACTGCTATACTAATGATTATGGTTGTATGACAACAGGTGTTTACGACAACAGTTCTCTCTCTTGTAATCTCCCCCAGGATCCACGACCCGAGGACGCCCGATGACCAAAGAGGAGTTTTCCCAAAACTTGGAGAGCATGCTGGCAAATATGAACATTGACATCGCTAAGCCAGAGCCCCCACCCCCTGTTCCGCTTGTTCAGGGTCTTAGCCGCTTCACGGACCACAGGTACTCCCGCCTGGGCATCGGCAAGAAAAACCGTCAGCTGGACGCCTTCGGCTTTGCTGGTGGCATCGGCAAACGAAGAGCCCGGAACAATCTGCAGCAGATTCTCCAAGGGTCAAGCAACCACGGAGCGAAATCTCCCACGTCCCCGGAGGAGAGTATAGATAGTAGCCTTCTTTCTTGGAGTGCCATGCCCGCCATCCCAAACTTTAGCACCGATCTTTCCAAATATATTTTTAATCACATGATGGAGCGAGCCAAGGTTTTGAGGACTCAGGAGTTCCTAGATAACGAGAGGAAGAAGCTACAGGCTCGACGTGTAAGGCATGGGTTCGATCCTTTCATGTCAGCCATCGGAATCGGCAGATAATTTTTCACTGATAATTAAAAGACACGTTGTCGGTGATTAAAGAGATAAACTATAGCTGAGCCATTGTACAGTTCTTATATTTACTGTCTGTTAGTATTTTTGTTGTTGCTGTTGCTGCTGTTGTTGTTGTTGTTGTTGTTGTTTGTTTGTTTGTTTGTTTGTTTTGTTTTGTTTCGGTTTACATCTATATTATTAATCGTCAACACTATAGCAGTTTTATCCAATGAAAACATCAATAAACAAAACAGAATGAAAATTTTTAAAAATCTAGCATAACAGATATGCAAGACATCGACATTCTCCGTACTAGTAGCTGCTGAAAGGGACAGAATGCCAAAAACAGACTCGAATTCCAACTTGCACGTGAAACAAAAAGGCAGGCTGGAATTGGCTTCAAGTATTGTCTCAGATTCCTCTTCGCTAATCCATCGTGTTGGACGATGACTGTAGCACTAATTTTAGGATGTGAGTATCACTAATTTTAGTATGTGAATATCACTATTTTAATTATGCTGGGATCTATCGACATTGCCTTGTAATGGATAGCGAGATCTGACTTTGGATGTCAGCGTAGGCTTCATTTATCTCCGCAAAATAACAATTGTCTTGGTCGGTCGTGTGTCTTAGATGACTGCCTGGCTGGTAGTAATTAGACTCAGTGGCTTACACTGGTCTACAGTACAGGTTTATTATGAATACTAACGATACACGGATTGCAAGCATTGATCTCTTGGATTACCAACCGCCGGATTGCATGTTCACAATGTAATATCAACGCTTGAGATCCGTGTGTTCACACATTCAAGACACAACCATACTGTACTGTTAATCCTTATGTTACCCTTTCCTTATAAGTAGTTCAGTACAGACTAATTAGAAACAGCCATTGGTACAACTCGAGATAGGTAGAAAATAGCCATCATTAGCGTGAGGTAGTGTCAGTACTGACGGAGAGTGCATACCGTCTGCGAGGGTTTAGGTAAACTGGTCTCATTCAGCTCACAAATTCGTACAAAAGCAAGCTATATCTTGTTTGAAGAAACGTTATTATTATTGTTTTTGTCTATAATTACAGCCAGCATCCCCCTCTGTTTGATGCTGCGGTCACGGTTTAAGAGACTCTAAAATCCTCAGATAGTCAATGCACTTACCTCTGTTTTGACAAATTCTCTTATCTCTGCACTTCTCTACGTGGATTTTGGTTGTGCTACAGTTGGCGTCCGTGTCCCCAACATTTCTGTTTGCTGTAGTCCGAAACCAGATAGTTTGCTCAAATTCACAAACCAATTATATTATTTGTTCAAATGTTTTCTAAACCCATTTTTCGCCGTCGATCATGGTTTCAATGTTGGCGATGCTGAAACTGCAGATGTTGATGTACATAATTCATTTTTTAACTGACCCACAGAGGTCTTAACCGATTAGCAAAAACTGCATTAAAATTCAAGACATTTCTGTAAAATAATCCTGGTGATGAAGTTAATGCTGACAAAAAAACAAATACCGCGATATTTTTATCAATATAAATGTATTAGCTCTCTATATTTGTTCACTGTTTATTTTAAAATATTGAGTTGGTTGCCACCCGATTGCCCATGTCTTGTATGTTCAAGAAATGTCTCTAAAAATGATGATGATGGCGGTGATGTTGATGATGATGGTTTGTCACTCTCAGCAATAAATCTTTAAAGTCATACACACCAAAATCAACCGACAAAAAAAATCCTACAATTTCTTTTGATCACAGTATGTAAAACAGAGACTGTGAAGTTACAATTCCTCAAAAACTGAACTGTTCTAGTTACTTTTTCTTACAACTTTGAAACCTCTATCATTCAATTAGCGCGACGTTTAATTTCAGTTTTCTTTCATGTGCAGCAATAATCTATTTACATTTTTTTTCATGTGGCCCTGTCGAGGAGCCGGTTTTGCTTGAAAATTTTATAGAGGCGCCATTAATACATAGTATTGTAACTTATCACTCTTACAGTGCATATGAACTTCAGTTAAGAGGTGACAGACCATGTCTTAAAAAGTAAAGGGATCTCTATTATAATAATGATATGTTTTCATTATTGCCCCTACGAAGAGCCAAGCGGGCTCGAAAATTTGGCTAGCGTTATTAATTCATTTCATTAACTCAATTCAAAATTCTTCGTATTGTTTTTCAACTTTTTTGGTGTAATTGATTACTTGCCGGTGGACAGTCGTCTTAATTTTAAGACATTTTTCTAAAATGATGATGATAATGATGATGATTTTTTTTTCCTTCCAAGACAGTAGGTTGGTAGGCTGAGAGTATTACTTTAATTCCCCAGGGGAGGGAGAAGAGAGGAGGGAGGAGTCAGTCTTACAAAGGGACAAAACTTGAAATACCCTTTTCCTCTCAGTTTTAATGGTATTGTTTCCCCCTTTGTCAAAATACTAGGCCCATCCACCAACAAACATAGACAATGATTTATAACACAGATGTCTGTCCTTGAGTTTATTTCTGTCCTAGAGTTCATTTCCATCCTGAGTTTATTTACAAACCATACATCGGCCTACACTATCAGAGCAATAAACATGTTGAATTCTACAAGATATTGATGAAAAGTGGCAAATTTCACACAGAAGGTTTACATTTCCTATTGATGTCAAAGAGACGCTTCATGTTGGTGTTAAGACTAAGTCTTTCATACAAGAATATGCCATAAGACGTCGATGGCCTCCAAAATCGACCACAGAATCAAAGGAAAATGTCCACTTAAGAACCAAAACATCAACCAAATATTAAAAAGATCATCACCGAACATTCTGAAAGACAACACATTGCCACATAAAATATGAAATGTAAAAATCTTAGGTATGATTTCAGTTTATGATTTAGCTAAAAGAAAAAAAGTAACTTAAAATTAACAATGAAACAGTTGACAAGCACTGAATTCAGTAAATGAATGGTACACATAAAGAAATTTGATATAAAATTCCACTGGCATTTTGAATTGTGAATGACGGTAGAGTATAATGATATCCAAGATCACTTGAAGTAGGTATAATTTCGTACAATGGTTGGCAATTTCAGTAATTGAAATACGCAACATGGTAGACAGATGAAAGTATACAACTTTGTTTGTGAAGCGTGGAAACAGAGATGTAACTGAACAAATGAGGAAAGAGGTAGGGGAGATAATTTAGAACCGTGTTTTCTCCTGAACTACTATACCGTCCTCTTCCTTTGAGAAGGCATCATTTATTTCACCATCTGGAGTAGTTTTCTCCCTGAGTTCCGACACAATGCTCAGTTTGTCTCCTTTGGATTCCACTATGGTCAGACTGTCTGTGAGTGCACTACCCTTGGTTTCCTCGGTAACCAGGATCAACAGAACATCAACCAATAGGAAACATCCCATGATGACGTAGGAAACCACCAGCATGTCGTCCTGCAAAGTGCAGAGAGAAAACGGGGAAAATGCCGCAGATGAGAACAAAAGAATTAAAGTCAAATATTAACTAATCTTAGGAGGAAGCTACTGACCAGATGGACAAAATAGTTCCCAATGATCTATTGCTACCAGATGGTTAAAACAGTCCCAATGGTTTATCGCTACCAGATGGTTAAAAATAGTCCCAATGGTCTATTGCTACCAAGAGGTCTTAAAATGGTAACTTAATATAACAGGATATGTGAATAAATCCTATATCTCATACTAATCCTTACCCTTACCCTTGTCCTAACCCTAACTCCAACCCTAACCATAACCATAAACCAAGCCCATATCCCAACACTAAATCTAGCCCTAGCTCTAAATTTGATCCTAATCCTGGTGTGGTGTGGAGCTTTTCCTTTCTGGAGTCTAGAGTAAGATCTAGAATCAAGAAGATCGAATCCAATATCCCGAATAAAAGCAAACTATGCAATTTGATTGGATAAAAAAGAAACAACTGTCGCAATAGTCCGTGGGTAAATTATATTCACATCTGAGGCACAAAAGTAAAAGAATAAATGTGGTTTCCAAGCAGGCAGCAGTTAAAGAAGGTAAGGTATTCCATGGATCAACTCGTCGACTTTGGGTCTACATAATTCTCAGGTTGTTTCAAACACGAATGAAGAAAAGAAAAACGTGTGATTCATCAAACAATGACGTGGCAGTTTTGCTTCTCGTTCAAACCAACACACAACCCACACATACATACACACACATAAACATACAGATCGGGAATTTTTCGTTTGATATCCCAGCGCCATAATGGTGACACCATAATACCACAATGTGTTTTCCTGATTGTTTACAACCGAGTCCTTGACCGCGCCGGCCTGCCCAGCAGCTTCACCATGCTCATGCAGTCACAACTAGGCTGGACTGGTCACATAGTGCGCATGCCAGACCACCGCCTTCCAAAAAGGCTACTGTTTAGTGAACTCAAATGCGGCAAGCGCTCCCGCGGGGCTCCCAAAGAAAACGCTTCAAAGACAGCCTGAAAGCTTCACTCAAGGCCTTTGACATTTGTCCTAACTCATGAGAAACAACAGCTCTGGACAAAAGTGAATGGCGCGCTGTCGTCCACAAAGGAGCCAAAAACTGTGAGGCCAACAGGACAGCTGCAGCAGAGCAACGCTGACAAGCCAGGAAGGACAGCGCCAACAGATCCCCAGTTGCTGCTACCATCCCCTGCCCACATTGTCAGCGAACCTTCCGAGCTAAAATCGGCCTGACCAGCCACCTGCGCATCCACAGAACAAGAGACTCCCAACCTCGTAGAAGAAGATGACAAGATGGTCCTCGTCGTTACGACGGACGAACAACACAACCGAGCTTTAAGCAGAAGCGATCTGCTTTCTTTCTGTTCCATTTCTGTGTTATCCAAACTCATATACAGATGTGGGAGAAGTACAGAGTGGCCGAAAAGTCCAAGGACATTTAATTTTATTGTGTGTGTGCGTGTGTGTATATGTGTGTGCGTGTGTGTGTTTTGTATCTATGTGTGTGTGTGTGTTTTGGTCTTTTTTTTTGTTTGTTGTTGTTGTTGTTGTTGTTGTTTTCAAAGCTGATTGTTGTGCGTTTTGAAACAACTATACATTTGATTTTCTGTTGTTCCTGATATTTCTGATATTCTTTTTATTACAAATAGAGATTCGTTTATTACGTTCATTTCTCTGTTGTCATTCAGTTTTCTTTTACTTGGGCATCCTGCATTTCTAGGAAGAAGATCAAGCATAGTCATAAGCATAGAGGAAAGTATCTCTATACATCCTACCGTCTTGTCATGCCTCCACGACACTAAGGTATTATGAAACCATGTCACATATCATCCTATTTATTGTATGTTTATGAACCATGTCCGCCAGTGGTTCTGTCTCCTCAATGTCCAATCTGCGAGAAAATACAGTGGTTTGTCTTGGCAGACTTATTTCCTCAACATCAAAGACGTCGACAATGTCTGACAAAGATTAGACGTGATGATAAACCAAACCTCAGCGTGGGTTGAACCTTCAAATTTTTAACCAAAAATTGAGATTGGTAAAGTAAGATATGCACTGTACTCACAAAATTCATGGAGAGCTTATTAAAGAAGGTCTGTACTGTACTCACAAAGTTCATGGAGAGCTTATTAAAGAACGTCTTTGCTGTACTATACTCACTAAGTTCATGGAGAGCTTATTAAAGACGGTGCGTACTGTACTCACAAAGTTCATGGAGAGCGTATTAAAAAAAAAGAAGGTGTGTACTGTATTCATAAAGTACATGGAGAGCTTATTAAAGAAGGTGTGTACTGCAAAGTTCATGGAGAGCTTCTTAAAGAAGGCCTGTACTGTATTGTACTCACTAAGTTCATGGAGAGCTTCTTAAAGAAGGTCTGTACTGTATTGTACTCACAAAGTTCATGGGAAGCTTATTAAAGAAGGTCTGTACTGTACTGTACTCACAAAGTTCAAGGAGAGCTTATTAAAGAAGGTCTGCACTGTACTGTACTCACAAAGTTCATGAGAAATGGTGCCAGTATCCCGCCCACTCTGGCCGCTGTGTTGGCCGCTCCGTTACCCAGATTTCTGCAACGAAGTCAAACAACAGAGATACAATTATAGATACGAATGCTCAACTCGATTACATGGAAATAACAGATGGGTCCCAGAGTCACAAGAACACGTAATGCACAATTATAGGGAATATGAGATGAATATAGATCTTAAAATCAGATGAAAACATGGAGTAAGTTGTGTTGATTACTCAGGTGTTCACCCTTTAATCCCATACATATACCTACATATATACACACACACATCCATACATACAAGTAAACACACACGCACATATACATACTTCATATAAAAATGCTTTGATAAGATTAGTGATATGACACTAAAAAAAATATTGATATTTCAGACATTGTGACTCTCTTACTATCGCCCTATATGACCGAATGTGCAGGAGCATCTGTGGTCATACGTGTGTCGAAGCAATGTCCAGTGGTCGATAGCTCAGCAAGGGTGCTTTTTTTATACAAATATAATTTTATTACATTTTATATCTGTTATCATCACACTGCTCCTACTAAATAATCAGTATATGAATACATTCATGAAACTAAGTGCATGTTTTCAGAGTAACATTGATCAAATATAAATTGATTGAATGAATTATTCAGTCAACAATGAATGAATAAATAAATAAATGAATTAATTAATGAATGAATGAATCAATCAATCAATCAATCAATCAATCAAATGCTGACTGTGCAATCGAATATCTTACCTGGTAACAGTGGGATAGAGCTCCGAGCCCCATGTCTGTATAGACGACCATCCAGCCCCCACTCCCATCTTGGCTATCAGACTGAGAGCTGTGACAGCCGTATCTTTATCAGCTTCACTCCCTATTAGGAGGGGAGGAGGAGGATAGATAGATAGATAGATAGATAGATAGATAGATAGATAGATAGATAGATAGATAGATAGATAGATAGCTAGATAG